>JAMZAV010000406.1:0-82500 GCA_024449915.1 Sweltsa coloradensis | reverse complement strand
AAAGTTAAGTTTACTTCTGCCTACGTTCCTCGTTCCTCAAAAGGAACTAAGTTCCTTTCACGTTTCTTATACCATCACTGATTTAAAAATGTGATAGGAGTTAATTTATCATTTCTTTTATTTAGTGAGTCCCAAGCCATTTGACGAGGGTGGCGCCATTTTCGAAAACACAAGATGTCACAAGATAGTTTTCATACTGCAGTTTACGATATCAGGTACTGGAATTCGACGGGATCACGACGGCGAAAGGAACTTATATAAGAACGTTGAATCCGTTCCAAGTTCCCACGAAATAGTAACTTTGACGTTACAAGTTCCTGACCTAAGAAAAGGAACGCGTTCCAACAAAACTTCCTATGAAAAGGGAACGCGTTACTTGGAACGCGTTCCTCCCCAAGACTGACTGTTTAAAATACCTGCTTGATATAACTATACGTAGCAATGTTCTTGAGATTTGATTCACTGCCTGCCCTTGCCAAACACATTGTGAGCCATATCCTTTAAAGAGTCTAAACGGTATCCCCCCCCCCAAAAAAAAATAATTAGCATATAATTTAGAGCATTAAACTACATTAAAATAACAGTTCAAAAAATTATATCTTGAAAACTTGTTCTATTTTTAAGTGTTTGATCCTGAAATTTGCAATCATTGTTTTTTTAAGAAATTTCCTAATGTTCCACATAGATACTAGAGCATTGTACCAATCTAAAATGGCCGTTTATAACATTGTGACTTGAAACTGTGCACAGATTATACAATTAACACGCAATAATGCGAATTTCAAAATCACACCCTTTCTTGGAAAAAAGGTTATTTTGACCAAACCACTTTGCCAAATTAAAAAACAAAATAAAGTGAAATCACAGAAACAGTTTTTGAGTACGTCAATGAAGGCAAATATTTTATCTAATCAAAATCCTCCAAGGTCACAGTGCTTAAAGATCGTCCCCATGTAATTTATTATGGGATATTTTATTTTTGACGATTTGACCTAGCTCGAAAATTACCATGTTTTAAAAAAAAATTGCGGATCATGGTGGACCAAATATTTTTTCTGTAAGTCTATAAATTCATAACTATAGTTAGCCAGAATGAAATATAATTTGCGTTGAGCTGATGAAAACCCCTTTAAGATCATGTTATAATAACGCTTTGGTTTTCCACACTTTATTTTTAAATTTGTTACCAAATTATTGTTTTTTTAATACGTTGTTGTAATATAAGTATTTCAGATATCTACTTAACTGTAATTCATTGTTGTGTCTGCATCTATGAACATAATTATTAGATTTATTTACTAGTCCTTCTTTGTAAATCAGTTTTTTAACTGAATAGGATAGACGTTAAATAAATAATTTAAAAAAATAAAATAAATGCAAGATGGCTGATTCTGTCTCAGTGCTTTATCAAATGGGTTTCTCTAAGGGCTCGTTAGATTGCAAGGTCATAATATGCCACTCTAGCTAGCTCTAGGTGTGTAGGAAGGAAAGACGTGGGTAACACCCTTTCACTTATCGATAGCATTGAGTTACGAATCTCGACAAGTGATTTACCTTCTCTGCTGCAATCAGCATCTCCTCTGCCAACGTATCAATATTAGCCTGGTCGGTGTAGATGTAGGCCAGGACGCTCTGTAGCACCTCGTAGTCCACGTCTGTTATTTCAACTGTGCTGGTTTGAGCTTCGGACATGGCGCTCTTGAACATCCGGTTGAACACAGGACTCCGGGCGCTGAGGATGAGCTTGTGAGCTTTCACCTCCTTGTCGCCAACTTTCAAGGTTACATCTGACATGTCTTCCTTGGCAAGGAGAACACCCATATCTTCGTTAAGTTTCATATGACGAACCGGAAACTGCAGAAAATAATTACCTTTTAATTCAAAAACCATAATAGATTTATATAACAATTATAATATGACAGGTAGCAATGCTTAACTTGATCATGAAATATGAAGGAGTAATAACCAAGCAGCAGACAGTTTCTACCAATCTGTCAGGACACTATTGTGGAATGAGGAAATGCCCAGAAAATGCAAGCTGCTTCATTACACATTATTTTCATTTCGTCCCAATACTGACGTAGCTTCAGCGACCTGGACTCGGGGAAAACAAGGAGTTAGCCATTAAATTGGCCTCACAAAATTAAATAACTTAGTTGTATATTAAGCTGTTACTAAAATAAATCAATTGAAAAGTAGTTCGATAAGAAGGGAACTGTGAGTTGAAAGTTTGAGATGGTGTAGGCCTATTTGAAGCGAGCGGCTGAGATGGTTTGGACACGTGAAAAGAATTGAAACAGGAAGAGTACCAAGAAGAGAGGTTGCAAGGTAAGCATGCAGGATTACAAAAGAAAAAGAAAAACCAAGTGAAAGGTGGATTAAACAAATTTAACAAAACCATAGCGAGGAGAGAGGGTGGAGGTAGAATTGGGAAAGGTGGTGGAAAGATCGGAAGAAATGGAGAGACTTGGTAAACAAACAGCAGGATATGAAAGAGTGTCATATGAAGAGGAGCATGCTCAGACAGACCCAAGCCAGGTAGGGAAAAAAAATGGAGTGAAAAGAGAACCCCCCTCTTGTAAATCAATCAATCAATCAAAACGTTGTTCGAGACGATTCCAAAGTCTTACTATATTCTATAATAAACCTACTTACCAGCATCTCCGTTTCTTTGAGTTTTCCAGAAACAAATACATGTATTTCGCAGACAATGACAAGGAAATCCTTAGATAAAAGCTGAGTTATGGAATATCGGTCACGGCCGTTATGATATAAGACATCCCTGACGCCCCAGCCGCGCTCCTCAATTGTGTTGATGTTCATGATACGTTCTGGAATGAGAAATGATAGATTGTTTATTTGGAATCTCATGTCCTCTATAAAGTATTGTTCTTTGCTAACAGTATATAATTATTCATGTATCTGATTTTATTATCATTTTATTAATTTGTGACAAATTATTATTTTTACCATTTTTATAAAGCATATCTGTGTACCTACAATTTTATGTTAGGATAGGTACATCATTTTTGTAATATGCATTAAATGCATGTTTTGAATTTACATCTTTGGATTTGACATGTTTTATTTTTTATATGCTTTTAAATTTATTTTAGTCTACTCCTCAATGTAAAATGGCAGCAATGACAACAGGCGAGGTTGTATTTGTTGGCATTGCATTTGCATGACAATGTATTAATTAATTAAAAACATACAATCACTAGATTCTCTCAAAAACACATTGAAATCATTTCTAATGGATCATTGCTTCTACACCATCAATGAATACCTTCATCCAGCCGACTTTTAACTTAATTTAGAGCGCCCGGACATACAAATACCCCATCCATTGCTTTACACTCAACTTTCCTTCACATTCCTGACACTTATATGTATGAACATGAATAAAATTTAAAATAATGCAATTCAATACAAAAATAAGTACCTATAATGTAAAGAAATAGAAGGGAAGATATTATGAAATGTATAATTTTATGTATAATTTTATAAGTTCACAATGTATTTATTATTCATACAATGTATTGTATGTATTATTATACTTGTGCAATGTACCAGTCAAGGTGAATAAAGTTATTATTTTTATTATTATTTTAATAATTGTGTTCACATTCTCGTCTTTACTATTTTCGCTAACAGAAGTAGGCGGAGGCCTATGACTACAAATGAGTCTCAAGTTTGTACTAGTAGGTTACCACGTCTATTTTGTTATATTTATTCAACAATTTTTAACAATATCATTTTCGATACATACTTACCTTTTTTACCCCACATGTTTCCATTACTTTGTTTGATAGCAAAACTAAGTTTACCATTCATTTTCTCTTGGTATTCGGGCAAGACCTCAAGGTAAAGACCGTTATCATACACAGCACGTGCATCATAGAGCACAATGCGTGCAATCAATGCACCCGCATCATTCTGTACGTGGAATAACGGCGACTCAAATACTTCTCTTCTTTGCTTGGTGTAGTCATAGATCGTGAACTCCACGACGTGCTTCACTGAATGGGTTGGTGGTACTGTATCTTCATTTATAATATTAACAGGACTCAATATCTCCAATTTTGATGCCATGATGGAAGAATGCGTTAGCCTGCCTAGGCTTAGATAAGCATGGAAGACAAAACACAATAAAACATTAACATATTTTATTCTAGGAATTTATTTTGATTTATAAACATAAATATTAGTTATTATTTGCTACAATTCAGAAATTACAAAATTCCGCCCCAACCGGGATTCGAACCACGGGTCTCCCACACGTGGTTCGAATCCCGGTTGGGGCGGACTTTTTTAATTTCTGAATTGTGGCAAATAATAACAATTACACCTACGCGAGTGTTTCCCGACCAACCAAATCGAGAAATAAATATTAGACGTAAGAACGACTCCCAAAACAAAATGGTTCCAACGAAAGTATTCAGATAGCTCAAAATTGTTTTCCCAACATAACAACTTTGTCAACTCTATATCCACGCTAGCTAAGCGTGGATTTTGCACACGGAGGAACTCTGCGATCTAGCACAATTGGTAATTTTTGCTTGTGTTTGTAAAAGATATTTCTCATTCATACAGAAAGGCGACATTCCTTTTACCGCGCATTCATTCTACCCCCACCACAGCACTACCAAGCATCTGCATTCTTTCGTTGGAGGTAGTATATTAGGGAAGTGTAGAAATGTATGTAAATACTGCATGAGTAAAGTGGGGCAGATTGCTTGAAGGAGATGTTGAAGAGCGAGGGGAATCGTGGCACCAGCACCACGACATAACGTGGTTGTCGCTGTGGATAAACTAGGAAAACGCTTAAGTTCCGCCGCGTTGATGGATGAGCGTAATTTTTTTAAATCGAAAAAAGCGTAAAATTGTGATTTTTTTAATTGATTATTTTCCGATTACGCTCAAATTTCACACGAATATATAAACTCATAAAATTAAAGTTCTGTGAAAAAATCATTACAATCGGATAAAGCATGTAGGTTTTATACGTCGAAGAAATGTTAAAAATTGAAAAAATCATAAAATTGCAATTATCATGAGAAATGATTTTTCGATTGTGCTCAAATTTCACAAGAATATATTAATTCATAAAATTAAGGTTCTGTGAAAAAATCATTACAATGGGATAAAGCATGCAGGTGTTAAGCATGTAGATGTTATAAGTCGGCCAATTTTTAAAATCGGAAAAAATCGTAAAATTGCGATTTTCATGAGAAATAATTTTTTGATCGATTTTTCCCCCCGTGCAGTTCTTCGTTCAGAGATTTCACAGACCTCCATAAAATTTCATCGCAATTGGAGTATTGGTTTAGCCGGAATCGTGTTCACAGACACACAAAAATACAAAAAAAAAGAAAAAAAGAAAAAAAAGAAAAAAAAAAAAAAAAACATTCCGGATTTTTTTCTCCAGTGTAGTGAAATGGAATCTTCGCTTCGCTCGCTACGCTCGCTACGCTCATCCAATCAAGCAGTTAGTTAGGCTATGCTATTTCCTATGATTGATATATACATCGCGTCATTCACGTTCTCCTTATGTCGCACTCCAGGTGATGGAAGTGAAAACCATCCCAAACAGTAGTATATTATGGACAGAAAAGTGGATCTCCCACACTAAACTCGTAACCTCTTTGGATAAAAATTCCTAATTCCCAGGGAAAAAACTTCTACCGGCCAAAACCATGCTGAATTTTTAGCACCAAGAATTTTTAACTCTCTACCACTAGAGATCAGAAATGAAAACAACCATATAAAATTCAAAGCCAAGTGAAAATCTGGTTATCCCGGCTCGATATGTAATATTTGGAAGACAAAATTACAATGCATAACAATGCAAAATATGATCCAGATACAAGTAGAAGAATAAGAATTATAATTATAACTATAATTAGATCTAGATTATAGGTAGCTAGAATTTAATTATTTGATTGGACTGAATTCTATTATAATTCTATTATACAGTTTGGTTTGGTTGTTATTTTATATCTTTAAATAATTAATAAAAAAAAAATATGTATGTATTTATCATGCAATGTTCCTGTCATAGAATATGCTAAGGCCATCGCGAAAAGTTAGTTTTTTTCTCTTTATCATTATCACCATCATTATCTTTATCATCATCATAACATAACATAACATCATCAATAATAATTAATAATAATAATAATAATTATTATTATTATTGATTCATAGCAAGAGGGCCTCGATGCAAAAACAAGACAAGTCCATATTTGGTCCATTATGAGTTAGGTGCACTTTCATGGAAAACAACATGTTACCCAACTTTTAAAACAAAAACAAGACATGTCCGGACATATCTTCACTGGCTATATGGAATGCAATGTCACGATAGTGTATGTTTGTGTCAAGAACAAGACAAGTCCAAATCAAGATGGCAGTGCTGTACCAGCTGGTTGTTTGTTTACTAGGCCTGACATATGGCGTTTTCCATTGGCATGCACTCGGCGAGTGCAGAGATGTCATTGTTGTCAACCTCCATTTGAATAACATTACAAAACTGAACAAATGAAAAGACAAGTGGCAATCCAGTGCGCACTAGGGCGCACTAGTGCGACCTGAGTGCGGCCAATGGAAAACGCCAATAGTCATGTTATAGGTGTCAAAACTTGTCTACTGCAATAAAATGAATTCAACTCAATAAACAAATATTTAGGGGTTGGTAGAATATGAATCTGGTTTTAGCTTGTGTAGCTTGGTGCATGTAGATTATGATTGAATGAGTTCATAAAGTGGTACTTTTTGTTTCACCTCAATATATTTAATTTTGGTAAACAACTAAGGTTATTAAATGTATAGACCATTACCTAGGGGTTGAAAAATTTAAAATATTAAGGGGTTGATGGAAGGTGTAAAAATGTCAGCCTAGAGAGAGTGTAAGTTAAATGAGATCATTAAATATATGAGTTGACCTAAAAATCTGATTATGTTACACCTGGAAATACCTTGTTTTTTTGTAAACTTAAGTTAACGGTCTATTTTCCAAAAATATCAATAACTTTTGCCAATAGATGCCTCTCGCGTCGATTTTACTCCAGCGCAACCTAGTTGCGTTTTCGAGCACTGAAGCAGCAGATATCTTCTGTACCGACCCTACCTCTACAGACCAGACATACCTGGCGACAGAAAAGATGAATGGGGAGGTTGACAGAAGAAGTCTGACAACCTCATTAAAATTCTTGTTTCTTTCAAAAACCCTTCGTCCAGCTCACTGCCTTGTCTATTGTATACGCCAAATCGGCGAGCGCTGAGCGACAAGAAATTCCTGTCTTAATAAACTCTTTTTTTTAATAATTACTAATTTATGAAATTATATATGAAATCAGCAACTCGTACACATTGCAAAATATTTTTAATCGAATCTCTACGACGAAAATTGGCATTTCACATCAAATAGGATGTCGGAAGTTGAAATGCTAATTTTGGTCCTAGAACTTCGATTAAAAACATTTTCCAATGTGTAGGAGTTGCTGATCTCATATATAATTTCACAAATTAGTAATTATAAAAAAAATACGTGTTTAATAAGACAGGAATGTTCTTGATGGTCAGTGCGCGCCGGCTATTCGGCATACAATAGAAGAGCATCTACTCAAAAGGTTCATGTTCTTGAAAGCCAATTCAAAGAGTGATATGGGGCTTATTCTTTGACGCAGCTGCACGCTACCCCTGCCACCGAACCTCGGCCCTGTGGACGGAAGCAATGGAGTTGAATAGAACTTGAAAGGGTGGCTTGAATTCATAATTCACCTGTCATTGTTTACTATCGCTTGTGCATAAAACATATTAATATGAGGGAAATTGTTGCATTTTCCGAAGAAATCGTACACAATATAGTAAATACGATTGAAGCTAGCTTTTGAATTAAAATTTTCAGGCAAAATTTGACTATTTGTCTTACACAAACCCCATGTGTGTCTCCCTTTGAATACACATGTTACGTGATGTCCAGGAGAGAAACAAAGAACCACAACAACGTTGCATCCTTGGTATTATACCTCCTCTAAGCTTAGTACTTAGTAAGCGACGTGTAATAAAATTAAAAATGGTAATGACAACTTGATAATAAGCCTACAATAATTCAATCAATAAAACGGATTGCAGAGCGCGTGATACAATTTCATTATGAACAACAAGACCTAATAATTACCTCTTTTCATACCCGTCCAAGATGGCGGCAAGTGGAGGTTCAGTCGTGTTTTGTGTGAAGCTTATTTTGGTGCTAGTTCTCGTGAAATGTAGTGTACATAAGTGTGAGAGGAATCAGGCGAAAGAGCTAAGCGCGACGAACATCAGGGAATGTCATCCCACACTAGAAAGGATGCTAATCGTGAGTAATTGTAAAATATCTACTTTAACACTCTGTATAACCGGTAGCCGGAGGTTCTCGCCTGCTAAATGCAGTCTGCTACGGGCGACGGACAGGAGGCGCCCCGTGGAGTCGACCATCAGACTCGGCCTGGCAGGGTTGCTGTTCATTGCGCTGAGTGGCGACGTTGAACTGAACCCCGGTCCAACAACAACCAGCCCTAATTGTTCAGTGTGCCAAACATCAGGAAGACGAAACCAACTGTTCATTGAATGCAATCTCTGTCGCAACAAAAACCCACCGGACCTGCGCTGATCTGTCGACAACAGCATACAGATCACTAAAGATAGGAAACTCTAATTGGCTCTGCTGGCAATGCACCATGCCTAACCTATCAGACTCATTTTACGACATACCGACTGGAGGCTCTCTTGACGATCTAAACGGGGCATTAATGTAAATAATGTAAATAACAACAAAACAAAATATGTAAATAATCGTGCTAGGGGGAAACTGTCTTGCGTAACATTCAATGCAAGGAGTTTGACGAACAAAAAAACAGGTCCACTCATTCGCGCATGGATTGAATCCACAGACCCCGCAGTTATTTTCGTGTGTGAAACATGGCTTCACTCCACTATCTCCGACGCAGAGGCTTTGCCCAGCGGGTACTCTGTATTCCGCAAAGATCGTTCGAGTGGCCGACACGGGGGCGTGTTAATAGCCGTCAAACCAGAGCTAAAACCGAAACGAGTCGAGAGGCTAGAGACGAACGCCGAAGTAGTGTGGGTGGAGCTATCTTGTGGGCAAGAGAGGGTACTGGCGGGGTCGGCGTATCGCGCGCCAAGTTCAAAAGATGACACAAACACTGGCCTCATCAATTCAATCATGAAAGTTCAAGACGTCCAGCAAACTACAACGCCATAATTCTATGCGGGGATTTCAACCTGGAAATAGACTGGGGACACACTGATCACGCCTATCCACTTACGCCCCTTGCCAACCAATTTCTGTCCGCGTTCCTTGATGTCACACCACACAAATGGTCCGAGAGGCAACCAGAATTACCAAATCTTCACGGTCCATCATCGATCTCGTTCTGACAAACAACCAGACAAGATAGCGAGCACGGAGGTGGTAACTGGCGTCAGCGACCACATGGCAGTCAAGTTCGATCTACAATGGCAGCTGCCAAGGGTAAAAGAAGTTCAGAGAAAAGCGTACAACTATACTAAAGCAAACTGGAGATGGTTTGGAACGATCTCTTTCCAAACATCTGCCCGTTTTCACACAAGACCCTAATAACATCGAAGCACTGTGGTCCGAGTGGAAACAGGCTTTCTGGAAATGTGTAGTTAACGCGGTCCCCACAATTTGTTATACGGGGAAAGAGGAAATCACCCTGGATTTCAAAGAAAATTGTAAATAAGCTACATCGCAGAGACAGATTATACAAAAAATACAAGACATCGCCGACAGATGAGAATTGGGAACAGTACAGACGTATAAGAAATGAGGTTAAGATCGAAATAAGAAGAGCACATGAGGCATACGTGTGGAAACTGGGAGAAGGATCAGGAAAGCAGCTATGGAAATACATCCACGGTAGGACAGGCAGCGCCGCTCCTCGGCATTTCATAATAGACGGGATTGAGGAAACTAATTCTCAAAAAATTGCCGAGGCATTCTCGAACAATTTCAGAGAAAACCTAACCTGCCCCCCAGCCAATGACCCTGAGATCTTTCCGCCTCACCCTGTGAATAACAACATCCAAAAAGTGAAAACGTTTGTCTTTCCCGCGGAGCATGTTTGCCACACTGTCAAACGTATGAAGCCAGACGGAGCGACGGGCCCCGACGGAATACCAAGCAAAATCCTACACAAATGCGCTCAAGCAATATCGTCGCCTTCACTGAGCTACCTTTTCAACGCGTCCCTCACCTGCGGGGAAATACCGAAAGAGTGGAAGGCGGAAAAACGTAGTTCCTATCTACAAAAGTGGCGATAAAAGCAACACCAGGAACTACCGCCCAATTTCACTTACGTCCGTGGTGGGAAAGCTAATGGAAAAGATGGTCACTACCAACTCCTGCAAACATCTCAATAACATAAGGCAATCAACAAAAATCAACATGGCTTCTTGCCTCGAAGATCTTGCGTTACGATGCTGAACGCTGCTATAGACGACTGGCAGCACGCGATCGACGCCAAGCCGGACGCCGTGTTGATGTAATCACTCTGGACTGGGCCAAAGCCTTCGATACCATCCGCACAAGAGACTGCTCAACAAACTACAACGTCTCAACATTAATGGCTACGCTCTGAATGGCTTGAAAGCTTCCTGTCTGGAAGAAATATGCGTGTGACTTATGACGGAGCTCACTCTAGTGAGTTTAGTGCAGTGTCAGGGGTTCCACAGGGGTCGGTTTCTTGGCTCCTGTTGTTCACAGTGTTCATGATGGATCTTCCTCAATGTGTTAAATCCGAAATCCGACAATATGCAGATGACTGCACCCTGTACCGCGTCATTGACTCCCAGGAAGATGAGGGCATACTACAGAGTGACTTGGACAATATCCAACTGTGGTGTCAAGTTAACTGCATGTCTTTAAATGAACTAAAATGTCACCAAATGAGCATTACAAAAGCAAAGCGGCCAGCTACAGCAACGTACCACATAAACAATAGAAAATTAGAATCAGTACAATCACTCAAGATTCTCGGAATAACTGTAACTAGTGATTTAAAATGGAACATTCAAACGGAAATTGTCAGACTCAGAGCTGCTAAACTTTTAGGATTCATCTCTAGAACACTGCATAGCGCCAGGTCCAATGTAAAAAGAACTGTATATATTAGTCTAATCAAGTCAATCTTAGTATATGGATGCCCTGCGTGGCATCCCACAACTAAGGGTAACATAAAAAAACTTGAAACCATACAAAATCGAGCCACTAAATTTATCAGCCAAAGAAAAGACTGCAGCAGCGTAGAAAGGCGAAAAATTTGCAATATCTTATCCATAGAAAACTGTCTAATTGAAATTGACATCGGTCTTCCTTAAGAAGATGTTTAACAATACAGTGGACTTAGACCCACTGCACAGAATTAAACTTAATTATCGCTCGGCAAGATATGGCAGAGGAGTCACGCTTTGTCCACCATTTGCCCGAACTTCACTTTACCAAGACGGCTTCTATTGTAGGAGTGCAAACTTATACAATAAGTTAAATTACGAAACAAAAAACACTAACTCTATTAAATCATTCCAAAAGCAGCTTAGGCAGTCTTTAGTCTAAGAGCTTGGCAATTTGACACGAACACACGCACTCTCACTTACACACGCACACGAAAACACAAACACAAACACAAACACAAACACAAACACAAACACAAACACAAACACAAACACAAACACAAACACAAACACAAACACAAACACAAACACAAACACAAGCACAAACACAAACCAAACACAAACACATACACAAACACAAACACAAACACTCCCAAGCTCATACATTCACTCTCAAACACAACCTATTCATAGAACTGTAAATATGTAAGTTATCAACATGCTCACCCCTTTTATCATCAGTTGTACAATCACTCATCACTCATATCATTCATTGACATAAATTTAAGAACCTAGGATTAAGAACTAGCTGATAAGAGAATGGTAGTGGGGCACATCACATGTGTATATGGGGCTTGCTCTGACGCTCACTACCATCATTGTGTTCTGACTGATATATTGTATCACCATTTTATGTATCTATGTATTCCGTCTTAACATGATGAAAATAAATAATAATAATAATAATAATAGAAGTAATTAGCCTTACTGTCAATAACTGTGCATTATCTCCGTATTCTTTTCCTAAGTTGGGATGTCTGTTCCTATGAGAGGGCAAACACAACATCGCGTGAAATGAATGACAAATATTGCCAAACATAGAATCGATTTTTTGCATATTATATTTTAGTCTTGGTGTGTTAATTGTCGTTTAAACCCCGGTATAAAATCTGTAGGTATAATTCTTTCTTGCTATAAGTATAATTTTTCTTATTTAGAATTCGTCCACTGTGAATATTTTGTTGTCTGAAAAACCTTTTGTAAATCTAATGCCACGCTTGACCAGAATACTATATTCCCATGCCTGCATAAGATCATTTTGGGATAGCGAAAAAAATTATGTTTATTTTTTTTAAAGTATGCGAGTATCAGGTACTCAATCGACTCATTACGTAATCTAATTAAATTTGAAGAAAATTTGTTACAAACGTAACGAGGTAGTAATTTTAAGTAGGCCTAGTTTAGCGGGCTAATTCTCCCCCCCATGCCAATTAAAACTTCACTTTTGAAAGACATTAGATTGACAGCCGCCTGCCAAGGTACGACTCACTTTCCAGAACTCACGTAGGCCCTATGAGAGTAATACTTTTTACGGTTGTCATTTCAATATAGGCCCACTATTATTGTATTTAATTTTAATTCATTATTTGGTTGTTTGACATTATTAATCCATGTGATAAGGTACGAAATTTATCACCCAACGATTAAATCCCCTTTACAAATATCTTGTTCATGTATTGTTTTACAGAAAAGTTACTAATTATATGAGATTTTATTATGAAATATTTACTCCGTAATCAGATTCTTTACTTCCTTATATGGCGGAGAAGGTGATTTCCAGCAAATCAAGGTCAAGTGAGTGCGACGGTTTCCCCCAGCAGTGGGATTATGTACAAAGGAACAACGAAAAGTTCTAACTATTTTCTTCCAAGTCTTTAGGGCCTATAACTGAACAATTTTCGAGTATAGGCCTATAGGCTACAAAAAAAAAAACTTGTGGCCGCCGTGAAACGGGGTGTGTGTTTCCAAGGACAAACGATTATTCAATGAGCTGACTAGGTGCGAATATTGAGTATTCTTCATTTTAATATCGAACTGACAAAGAAACATTGCTCTGAACATAAACCAATTAAAGTAGATTTAATCAAACCGTCGTATTATTACAAGGCATACTGTTATAATATTGAGTTTTTCGCGAATCATTTTCAGATTTGCCCTAATTGCTTCTCGGCGCCGCCTTTCTTACTACGCAGACGACGGCAACCGCGGACGTCGTGGAAACGTTAATCCGTCCCCAAATGTATTATAATTTGGTCACGTGGTTTCACTTATCAAAACGAGACTGAAAGCTGTAAAAACTTTCACGTAAATAAAGTTTGTTTTGTCATCCACTTACAATACATCCATTGTTTAATTCTGTCCCAGTTTTTGTACTTCTTACTATTTATGTAACCGATTATTGTATACATTCACGGAAGAAGATATATTATCAGAAATTGCTAATTAGTTTTCACACTTTGAGTTTTGAACCAAAATAATTTTTCAGTTCACCCAAATATGGTTTATCATGAGCATCTTTGCGTGCTAAATGCGGAGTGCGAGTGCATGTGAGAGCGTGTTGTTTGCTTTTAGTTTAGTTGTGTATTTGTTGGAGTGCACTAAAAATTATTTACTGAATTTGGAGTTAGACCAGTCGGATGTGGGCCAGCGATATGTGAACATATTGAAAAGTAATTGTGACTATTCAAATGTCTTTACTCATATCAATATACCTAATCGCTGTAAATTATTTTTATTTTATCATTTATATCAAAAGACATGAGATTCAAACGATTGTATTTCTAAAATTGTATCATATCATTTATAATAATTGTAATTATTTTCTTTCTTTACTCAAGTCAATAATATAATAAATGGAATTTACTATCATTTCTTCACTTATATCAAGAGAATGGTATTTCATTAAAGTAATCCATTTATAATTTTGATGAATGTTGATCATATTTGGAAGGACCCTCTTCCTACATCCACACCAATTTCTAAGAACACTTTATGATACGGTTTGTCTATAAATTAATAATAACAAAAATTATAATATAAATTTATATATATAATAATTTATAATTATAATAATATAAATTACATATAAATTTATAATGTAAAAACTGTATTTTCGATTATAGTATGTGCTAAAAAGTAAAAGTTCTGTAGTCCAAAGAGGATACTCAAATCGGACATTTGAGTTGACAGATTCTAAATCCAGAACTCGTCTAGAAAAAGCTGTTTGGTCATGGTAGTTGAAAACTAATTTATACAGTCATTGTAGTCTCATGCCATTCATAACACGACGAGAGACTGCTTTTACCTGGAACTGCAACCCGTGAAAGGGTCAAGAGCTCCGCTTGGCTCGCCTTTCTTCGGCTGCTCTTTTGTCTGTCTGGAAGGAACGTTCAACGAGTTTCCTAATATTGCCACAAAACCCAGAGCGCGAGCTCACAGACGTACATTAGTAAAACGCGCGAAAAACTGTTTATATTGATTTAATAGTCTTCCATATTAATGAGAATATGATACTTACTCTTGAAACTGGTAATAGTATTTAAATATTGTGTGAGAAAACCACACATTTATCTCATGATCCAGTCCATTTCTAGTGAGAAATTAGCATATAGGTCTATCCCATTTAAAATCGAATCAATGTATGCTAATTGTAAAAATAGTATGACAAATTTCAATCCTTCATCTGTTTTCTCAAAGTAATTTGAAAGATTTTAGACAACAGGAAGTGCTTTAAAAAAATAATTAGTAGACCTCTGCACATACAGAGCGCTATGGGGATATCCAGCTAGGGGTTGATTCTGAACTGAAAATCTGACAGAACCTTGCAAGTAGGGCTCTTATGTAAGGGCATAAAAATAAAAAAAATGTTGCAACTAAATTGGTGGTTTTTGTTTTATTTTAAATGTTTCGGGGCAAAAACAAGGTAAGTCCAAAAATATTTAGGGGTTGATAAAATATCATATTAACAATAAAATTTTTCAAACAAGTCAGATATACCTTCTAACACAATATAATTTCAATATATATTTGTTTGATCATTATATTATGCCTTATAGTGTGCATACCATAAAGGTGAACTTTAAACTTCGTTTTACTCAAAATATGGAATATGTGACTTGTCTTGTTTTTTGCACCGAAGCCCACATTGTCGTAATAGTTTGCCCGACTGGGGTTCGAACCCAGAACCTCCGGCTTAATGTGCCATAGCTCTACCAATTGAGCTACCGGGACCACAGAACAAACTTTTACTAAACTGCTAGTTGTTGTGATGGTGTCATAACTTGTTGCATTCTTCTGTTGGAATTATGTCATGGAAGTCAACAGTCACAACAATAGCAGTTTAGTAAAAATTGTTCTGTTGTCCCGGTAGCTCAACCAAATCACAAAATAATTAATTAATCATTATCATTATTTTTATTTTTATTAAACTAATAAGATAATTGATTTCCTATTAAAAAACACGAGATATATTTTCATCTTCGTTGGTAATTTGAATTCAATCATACCACTAATAAACATAAGAATGATTATAAAGTATTAATTTCCTTCTATTGGCCGAGCCCCATGAAAAAAGGGAAACTTTCCAGATAGTACAAAAAAGTAAAGGGGACACGTCTACTCAGAGCCCGCCCTAAATTCAATCAAACGAAATTTCACTCATTAAAGCAAACCCCCCCACCCCCCCCCCCCCCCCCCAAATGTCAAAACTGTAGTCACGCTCCTGGGTAGGGTGGGTCCAGTAGCGTCTGAACCGGGGAGTAAGCATGGGCCCTGAGCAAGGGGTCGTTGTCGGGGAACTATCCAAAGTTCCCTTGGACTACCTCAGGCCCAGTAGCGTCTGAACCCGGGGAGTAGCATGGGCCTGAGCAAGAGGTCGTTGTCGGGGAACCTATCCCCTTCCCTTGGACTACCTCAGGTCCAGTAGCGTCTGAACCCGGGGAGTAGCATGGGCCCTGAGCAAGAGGTCGTTGTCGGGGAATATCCCCTTCCCTTGGACTACCTCAGGTCCAGTGGCGTCTGAACCCGGGGAGTAGCATGGGCCCTGAGCAAGAGGCCCGGGTTGTCGGGGAACTATCCCCTTCCCTTGGACTACCTCAGGTCCAGTAGCGTCGGAACCCGGGGAGTAGCATGGGCCCTGAGCAAGAGGTCGTCGTCGGGAACTATCCCCTTCCCTTGGACTACCTCCCCGACGACGACGACACAGACGAAAAACGATCACGACGTGGGGGAACCACAAACCCCTGCCCTCCCCTTTTCTGCTGCAAGCATTGCTGCATTATTACGTCGCGTATTAGGCGCGTTGTTGGATGAGCGTAATTTTTTTAAAAACAAAAAAGCGAAAAAATTTGCGATTTTCATGAAAAAACAATTTCTCGATTGCGCTCAAATTTCACATGAATATATCATAAAATTAAAAGTGCTGTGAAAAACTCATCACAATCGGATAAAGCATGTATAGCCTAGGTGTTATAAGTCAAGAAAATTTTAAAATTTTTTAAAGAAAAATCGTAAAATTGCGATTTTCATGACAAATAATTGTTGATTACGCTCAAATGCACACGAATATATCAATTCATAAAATAAAGGTTTGGGGAAAAAATTATTACAATGGACAAAGCATGTATTGTAGTGTTATAAGTCGAGATTTTTTTTTTTAATTAAAAAATTCGAAAAAATTGCAATTTTCTTTTAGAAATAATTTTTTGATTGCGCTCAAAAATGTGGCATTTTCTAAGTTCAGAGTTTTCAAAGGCCTCCATAACATTTCTTCGCAATTGGAGTATCGGTTT
This sequence comes from Sweltsa coloradensis, assembly GCA_024449915.1. Lineage (NCBI taxonomy): Eukaryota > Metazoa > Arthropoda > Insecta > Plecoptera > Chloroperlidae > Sweltsa > Sweltsa coloradensis. The sequence goes on along the minus strand of JAMZAV010000406.1, from coordinate 65,449 downwards.
AGCTGGAACCGTGCTAACAAAAAAACAAAAATCGAAAGAAATCGTAAAATTGCGATTATAAATGAGAAACAATTTTTCGATTGCGCTCAAATCTCTAACGAATATAAAAATTCATAAAGAAAGGTTCTGTGAAAAAGTAATTACAATCGATTTAAGCATGTAGGTAGGTGTTAAGTCGAAGAAATTTTTAAAAAAATCAAAAAAAAAAACGAAAATTTGCGATTTTCATGAGAAATAATTTTTCGATTGCGCTAAAAAAGTGGCAGTTCTAAGTTCAGGAAAGGCCTCCAGAAAATTTCATCGCAATTGGGTATCGGTTTAGCCGGAAATCGTGTTAACAAACAGACAAAAATACAAAAAGAAAAAAGGGGGGAAAAACATTTCGGATTTTTTTTCAAGTGCTACGCTCATTCAATTAATTGTGAGTGAAAACACTCCCGTAGGTGTAGAAATCAATCAAGAAAAGAAAAAATCTATCTCAACGGGAGTTATGAAGTTAACCGTCCTCGATAGCTTAGGAGTTAGGCACTCGACCGGCAATCGGGAGACCGGGGTTCGATACCCCGCTGAGATGGATTTTTGTCTTTTTTTCTGGATAAATTTACATAAAATCAATTACGCCTACTGGAGTGTTTTCCGAGTAATGAAATTCTGTGGGTTTAGTATCTGACGTGTAAATAACTTTTTGAGAGGCACATAATATGCTTTGACGTAGCTAATTGTTGCAAAACTTGTGATTTGGTTAACATACAGTCAGTGGCTTAGGAACCTGGGGCCCGGGGGGCAATGCCCCTAAGTTTAGTCCAGGGGGTACAGGGGGGGGGGGGGCAAAACTAACCCAGAATTTTTCGTACAAAATATGCTCATACACTTACTTATAGTGTGATTCAGATAAGGTGGCGGCCGTCAAGGTCAAGCGAGAGCACGGACGCCAACGTTGACAATTTACATACAACTGGCATTAGGTAGGCCTACCGTATTTGGTCATGTTATCGTGATATTTTATCACATAAATCACATTTTATAAGCTGTGAATAAAGTAGTTCGTCCCACAGAGTCAGTATTTTAGCGAAATAATGATTTTAAGTAATCACGATTTCGAAAGTGTTTTTGCCTTGTTGGTTATGCTGTGTCCAAAGTTTCAGCTGTTTTTAATGCCAACCTCGCCAGATGTGATGTCAATCTTGTTTAGGAGCATCAAAATGTCTTGATTTTATTCGTACACTTCATAAATACTTTATTTTTAGGATATATTGGGCAAGGCTTGGCTTTAAAATAGTCGTGTTTTTCTCCGAAAGCAGTTTTAGAGACCGTTATTTTATTTACTTTTTGCCGATCCTGTGGCCATAGTGCGTGGACGACAGTGCTGCGATCCCTCGGCGACCGTCACCTTATCTGAATCACACTATATACCATTCGACAGGCACCTTGATAAAACAAATATGTTTGTCTGCATGCTTGGTCATGACATAAAAAATAAGGTTAAAATTTACTAAAAAATGCGCCACTTCACGTTCATTTTTCGAGTTTTTAGATCGCAGATAGTTACTGTAAAACATCATTTACAGAGTCCGAGTGCAGTTGACGAAATAACTGGGGTATGGTGATTTTTTTTTCGTCTTTGGTGAAAGGGCCTCCGGCGACTTGGGTCAGACCCAAGCTGCCACCCACAAAATCTGCTAATATATCCCCCCCCCCCCCCCCCCAACCTTCAAAACGTTCCTACGCGCCTGTATCGAGCGCTAATGACATAAGTGTCGTGCCCTTACTAAGTACTAACTAACTGGTAAAGAACGGTCTGCTGTATCACTGGGCACGTGTTTGCACGAGAAGAATGTTCTGCTGGGGACTTCCCGTGCGTGGAGCTAACGATAGCATGGCCTTGACGAGTGTCTAGTGTCAGTGTTTAGATAAAAGTCAGGGATTCCCACCCAGGGATATGACGTCAGGATCACAGACTGATATTGCATTCTGGTTGTACATGTCAGAGAAATATTACTGATAAAAAATATACGTTTCGATAAGTAATTTAATACATTCAAGACAAGGCTCTGACTGACGCTCTGTGTTTGTTCAAAGCCACGGGCCAACCACCGCCAAGTCCGAGTGTGAAGAGCCGTAGAGATAAAATGCGTAGTAGGTGTGGGAAAATAACAATAACATACACATTAGTTTAACCCTTTCTTCCCTGAACCTAACAAAAAAATTATTTTATTTTTATTTTTACTTATTCATCAAACAAACATGCCCACCCAATAAGAAATTTTGAAACAACCTTTTTTTTCTTTTTTAGTATTTTAAATTTTTTATGAAAATTTTGGATTTTGAATATGCATCGCAATTCCCAATTGTTTATTTTTGAATGATTTTTAGTTCAAGAATAAGCATATTTATTAATAATAAAAAACAATTATTTGGATAAAGATTGCAAATTTGTTATTTTTTCTGATTTTTATATTTTATTTTAAAAATTTCACCTTTTAAAATTTTTTACACCGAAAGAGTTTAAAAAAATATGTACAAAGCGTAAATATTGATCCTTTGTGAATGTGCTCAGGAGCAATGGGACTTGGAAGTCCAACCGCTGCATTCACACGCCGTCGATCGTAATAAACTGACTTCGCGATTTAGAATGAATGACAAAGTTTAATAAATATTTAATAATGGTAATAACATTAAATTGTTGATGATTCGATATGTTCAATAATTTCAATTAAAAAATAAGGCAATGTGTGATTAATGTTTTTCTTTCATTCTTTCGTTTAGGGGCACGTCAACCGTGACTGGCTCATCTTGCGTGTGTCTTGCAGAAAGTTGGTTGTTAGTTATCGAATAATTCAGATGGATACAGGGGGGGGTTGTGGAGAGATCGCCCAAACCCCTTGACGAGATTCTGATTTAGATTGCTGCGTTATTGACAATTATCCATCACACTTGTGCAACCGACAGGTTATATACTACCATCTTTGCACTTGTGTCTTAGTGTTTTGACGAACAGTGCTCCGCGTGGGTCCACCCCATCTCAGTCGAATGTAGACCGATCCAGCCAGAGGTCCGTGAGAAGCCAGGCGACAACCCGCCATGTGCGAGCGCCCGCGGGCCCCTGCGCTGTTGTCATGTTTCTACTGGCTCTGTCAGGAGACGTCCACGTGAACCCTGGACCCGGTGTCGTTCAAGATAGTGTGCGCAGCCAACCGGAGTTATCACTGTATTTCATGAACTTACGAAGTATTTCGGGACCCGAAAAGTTGGCGGCATTTAATTCGTACTTTGCTGATAACAGTGAGGCAGATGTTTTATGTTTTTGTGAAACGTGGCTACACGAAAATATACTCGAGGCAGAAATCCTAGACACTAGTCAGTACATAGTTCACATAAGAGATAGGCGACCTGTGGTAGGTGAAGTTCCTAAAACCGGAGTTACGCGTGCCTGGGGAGGGGTTATGATTGCTGTCAACGCTGGTCTCTCCGCCCGCCAAGTAGATGTGCCGGTGATCCGAACTGCGAGCTCATTTGGGTTGAGATTTCAATTTCGCCAAAGCGTAGCTGTTTGTAGGCTGCGCTTATTTACCACCTTTGCCACCAACTTACTGGTGAAGAACATCCAGCACTCAGTTTCTCACATTCAGAACCTCGCTAGCCCCCATGACGCCGCTATACTGTGCGGGGACTTAACTTCCCAGATATAACCTGGCAACCCTGCCCACAAACCTCGGACGATCTGTTACCGATGGTTATTGGGAATTCCAACGTTGATGCGGCTTCCGAATTCATAAACACAATGCACGAACTTGACCTACATCAAAAGGTCCCATTCGCATCTAGGGGCGACAACTTTTTGGACTTATTGTTTACATACAACCAAGACATCTCTGTCGCCGTCAGCCAGGCCGAACCTGCAGTCAGGTCTGACCACATGGCATTTCCTGTAACATAACAGCCCCCCCTGCAGACAAACCACGAAGACAAACAGCTCAAACCCGGTCTAAGTACAACTGGAACAAAGCAAACCTCTGTGAACTTAATAAAGCACTTTCGGAATGTGAATAGGGACTCATGGATGAGACCTCAGATGTGAATGAAAAATGCGATGTATTTTACAGTTTACTTGACAAAGCAATATCTGACACTGTTCCGCGAGTGAAATTGAATCCTCTAAAATATCCGGCGTGGTTTGACTGTGGCGTAATTGACGCGTTAAACACAAAAAATCGTGCATTTAGAAGATTCAGACGATCGCAGCAAGAAGGGGACAAAATAGAGTTTCAAGTCAAAAGATCAAGATTCAAGAAAATCCAGCAGTCTAAACACAAGGAATACCTCGACAAAATCGATTCTAATATCTCTAAAAATCCCAGCCGTCTGTGGTGTTACATCAAGCGCAAAAAAAAAACAAGAAGGATACCAGTCGAGGTTGAACTTCAGGGGACAAAAGCCTCAAACGTTGGTACCTGCTGTCAACTGCTCTCCGACTATTTTCTGTCTGCAGCGAAAAATGCATCCACACCCCTGCCCGAGGCTCCACAATACGGGAGCGATCTATTGTCTAGCTTTACAATCACCACACGTGAAATAGAACAGTGTCTTCAACAGCTCATCACTTGTAAATCTCCCGGCCCGGATGCAATACCAATCAAAATTATTAAATACTGTCACAAATCGTTATCTGTTCCCCTCACCGCGATCTTCAATCACTCTCTACAATCAGGCGTTTTCCCATCGCGCTGGAAGAATGCGCACATAACTCTAGTGCTTAAAAAAGGAAGTCGATATAAAGTAATAAACTATAGACCGATATCGCTTCTAACGGCTCTCTCAAAAGTATTTGAGAGAATAATACATAATAAAATATACAACCACGTATCCAATTTCATTACCAAGGAACAACATGGCTTCGTTCGCAGGCGTTCACAATGTCCAATCTCGCGGAGTTTACTACGGACATATCAACGCACATCAACAACAAACACCAAGTCGACACAGTGTATACAGACTTTTCGAAGGCGTTCGACCAGGTTGACCATACTCTTCTCCTTCACAAACTACGCGGCTTTGGAATTGGCGGTAATTGCACAATCTCATGACAGCTACCTCAGTGGACGTACTCAGACTGTTGTCATTGAGTCAGGTGAGTCAACAACCGAGCAGGTCACATCCGGGGTGCCACAAGGTTCAATCTTGGGACCTTTGTTTTTTTCGCTATATGTTAATGACATACCACAGTGTTTTAAATCGTCTAAATGTTTAATGTATGCGGACGACCTAAAAATTTACCGTTCAATTAGTAATGTGCGCGAATGTTCGTCCCTCCAGGAAGACCTCGACTGTCTGTCCAAATGGTGCACATTGTGGAAACTCAACCTTAACATTTCCAAGTGTAAATAATTTCGTTCACCAACAAAAGAAAACACTCTGTTTCTCTTCCACTACATGATCGGGAACACGGAATTAGAGAGAGTGCAATCAATAAACGACCTTGGAGTAGTGTTGTCTCACGATCTGTCGTATGGAAGACATGTTTATTGAAGCTATCTTGCCTAAAGCATACAAACTCTTTGGGCTTATGAGGCTGAATAGCTTTAATCAGTGTTCTAGACGTACATACAGAATGCTTTTATGTCGGGATCGTCCGGCCTCAAGTTGAATATGCAACTGTGGTTTGGAACCTTTATCAATACTAAAATAGATAGTCTGGAGAATGTTCAGAAAAGATTTATTAAACTTCAATGTCTAAAATCTCGAATTGAATTTCACAGAAGTTATTACCTAATGTACTGTCAAACAAACTTTTTCAAAACGCTCGCTAGTAGACGAACAATTGCAGATATGTTATACCTGTACAAGATAGCTAATCATTTCATTGACTCTCCACTGCTTGGTAAACTGGATTTTCATGTTCCTCAACGTGCAACAAGAAGCACAAACATATACTGCAAAACCAAGAATTGACATGTGCAAATATGCATGTTTAAACAGATTGCAATCTACTTATAACAAATTAACTAAACTGAACTGTAACTTAGATATTTTTTTCCTTAGCTTAGCATCGTACAAAACAGAACTTAACAACACTATACGCCAGTAACCGCACATACACGCCGCAGGCAGACCACACACACATGCACACCCCCACTCACAACCCAAAAGTAGGTACTCAACACGCACACGCACACGCACACGCACACGCACCACGCACACGCACACGCACACGCACACACGCACAACGCACACGCACACGCACACGCACACGTTACACAAACATGTATATATTTTAATATGCACTGCAATTTTTCTGTGATGTATTTTCATGTTTATATTTGTACTATTATATTCGCACTGGTGGAAATGTATATTTCTGTCGTGAATAAAGGCTAAATAATAAAAATAATTTGAAAATTTAAAATTGAAAATTGACAACTGTTTTCGACCTCGGCGATTAGGAACTTTTGGACGAACCCTGTACTGGGTTCAAAACCGAACTCTTCTCTCCCCCCCCCCCTCCCTCAAAGACACGCCGCAGCTTCCAAGTTCGTTTTCGTTTTATAATATCATCTAAATATCTTGGAAAATAAATCTCCTTCCCGCTCCCCCATGTATGAGGAGGGCTGGATCCGCCACTGGTTTTGCCTTGCACCTACCAGTGGCAAATGGTAATCCCAGAATTTCCGTTGTAAATATGCACATAGGCCTAGTAGCATAGGCACATAGTCACCTTGGTAAAAACGAATATGTTTTCCTGTATGCTTCGTCATTACATCAGAAATTATTTGAAATTTACTAAAATGGGCCACTACACGTTCATTTTTTCGTTTTTAAATCGTAGATAGTTGCTGTAAAACATTGTTTATAGAGTCCGAGTGCAGTTAAAACATGACGAAATGACTGTAGTATGTTGATTTTTTTTCGCCTTTGACGAAAGGGCATCCGGCGGCTGGGGCTTCGTCCCAGGCACCAGCTTCCGCCCACAAAATCTTCTAATAATTCCCCCCCCCCCCCCCCAACTTTCAAAACGTTCCTACGCGTCTGGCACCTACTCTTATCTCCGTGGACTGGAGCTTTACTCAACCAGTCAACCAACTCGTATAAAAACAGACTCAAGGTCATGCGCGATGTTCGTGAGCGCCGAGTGTGATTCCCTCGTAAGACTTCTGTTCTCTGCTAGCGGCTAGTTGCTGCATGATAGATAAAATAACGGAATGTGAGCGATTGCAGACTCGGGGCCAGCCATGGGTGCACGCACAGTTGGGTCGCCACGGCCGACAGGGGGTATTTTATGTGATATGATGAGGTATTTATTAAGATATCCCTATTATATATAGATATTATAGAGAATATATTTTCTCATTGTGCAATTTTTTCAAACGTATTTTACGAGATGTAATATATTAAAAAAGGTCGTAAAAACTCCGATCACAATAATTTTCAAGAACCGAACATTTCCCCGCGGATGCGTGCCCCGGACCCGCATTAGCTATAAATAATAATAATTAATAAATAAATTGTATTTAGAGTCTACCCACTCAGTTATATAACTGATTTTCAGTGGGGGACTTTAAATCAAAGCGACCAAGCCAACCATGCAGGCCCGACGCAATCGACGAGTGAGCGATAACCAACCAAAGAACGTTATTGTTAATAGGAAATATAGCAATCAGTGGTATGGACAGTGCGAACACCCGCGAATCAACGCCAGAATCAACAAGGCCGAGTCAGCACAACTCTGAATTTATTATGTGCTTCGTTGCTAGGACGGCTCCAAAGTCACCGTTTACAAACTCCTAAGACAAGAACGGATGGACTTAGTCCAAATCTTCTGACTATGGCGGGAATCGAACCCTGGACCTTCTGCATTGGAAGCAGATACGCTAACAACAAGACCAACGAGCCACACAAGGGGTCCTTCCCCACTGACAATCATGACCTTACACAGGAAAGAGCGCACCCGTAAATTAAGTTTTTGACGACACCACTGACTTTACCCTCTTCAGTCCTTTCACTAGTCATGCTGACCATTGATCTTTAGAGTTTACACACATGTTCGCACCCTCTAAATACAAGGGCTAGTAAAGCCACAAAGTGCATAGCAAACTGTACCATTGTGAATGGTGTGTGTTGTATTGATGTGCCTTGTGCCTACTAATCTACAGATAAAAACATTGCTTCTAGAGACAGTCACAACTCACAAGATGATGTTGAATGGTCTATTACCGGTGCACTACTTGAACAATGAACATGTTGCAAAGGTCAATAGCATTTCATGAGACACACAGGAGAAGAATAGGGTTGAGGTTGAGACATACAATAACTAGTGGGGATGTACACGCACCCAAGAAAATATATAGGCCTACTGTGGGGGTGTCCGGGACCGTGGATAAAGCACCCCCCCCCCGTTTGTTTGCAACATATTATCATATGATATTATGAATAAAGGTCATTTTGTGCGTTTATAATTTAAAACTGATAACTGGTCAGTTTCATAACTTAGGCCTACAAGTTTTGATATGATTTGTAATAAAAAAAAGCTAAGGATATTATATATTCTTATTACGTTTTCTAGTCAGGATGGATTAATAGTTTACAAATAACGACGGACTACATTTTTAGTTGACTGTTTATTGATACAATGACAATACAGTAAAGTGCGGGAGTCCTACTTTTTAGGCCCCACCAAACAACTTAGAAATCTTCTACCTAGTACCAACCTAACAACATGATACATGTAGTTGTTGTTGTTGTCAGTTTTCAAATACCTTTATATACATCCCCTTTTCTAAACTGAAACATTACTATTAACAACATAATGAGAAGTACAATTATTTGTTTTACAATTCTAAAGATAGGGTTACAAAGATAGAATTGCTTACTTAAATTACAAAACTATTTATAAGTCATAAATCATAATCAAAAGTTGCTTAGCGCTGATAGTCTAACAGATAACGAGGCAGTTGTTTCTTTCGAGTTGGCCTAGTTATCGTTTGAGACAAAGGAGGTTCTAAAACTAAAGGATCAATCGGAATCACTGGTTCTGGAAGGTGATTTGGTTCTTGGAACAACTCTTCCGGAAGTGGCTGTGTTACTATGGGAGGAGGGTTTACAGACTGGTGCAAATCTCTTCGGTTCCTACGGAAATCTGCGTTGTTGGCCGTAGTAACGATGTACGACCTAGGCGATTCATGTATTCCCTTTACGATGGCTTTCTCCCATGTATCTCCACGTCTAATTCTGCAACTCTCTCCTATTTTAGTTCTGGTAGAGGACGAGCCGATCTATCATAAAACTTCTTCTGACGACATTGTTTTAGACGAAGGGCGTCCGTAACCTGTGTTTCTACTCTAGGTTCTAATAGAGACTTGGATATCGGCAACTTTGTGCGAAGATTTCTGCTCATTAGCAATTGTGCTGGAGATCTGTTTATGTCCTTAACTGGAGTTGATCTGTATTCTAAAAGAGCTGTATAGATATCTGTCCCTTCTGCATGTGCTTTACGGAGCATTGTTTTACCAATCTTAACTGCACTCTCTGCCATCCCATTAGATTGGGCATATGTTGGGCTTGATGTGATTATTTGGAAATCCCATTCTCTTGCAAATTGTTTGTATTCGTAGCTCATGAATGGCATATTGTCGGAAACTACGCACTCTGGGATACCATTATGTGAGAACAACACCATTGGATCACATCTTTAGCTGTTTTGCCTTCGCACTTAATGATTTCTAACCATTTTGAATAGTAATCAATTATCGCCAGGTATGTCACTCCACTATACTCTAGGAAATCGGCAGCAATCTTCTGCCATGGCCGATCAGGAATTTTATGAGGAAGTAATGGCTCTTTTGAGTTGTTTCTCTGAAACTTCTCACAGATCCAGCACTTGGACACTGTGTCCTCGTTTGCTGGGTCATGCCAGGCCAATAAAGAATTCCTCGTGCTCTCGCCTTACATTTTTCCATGCCCTGATGGCCCTCATGAATTGAATTTAACATTTTCTCACGCATTGTTTGAGGTACAAGTAACTTATTTCCTACAAACACTAAACCTTCCGACACAGAGATCTGTTCCTGCAGTTTCCAATAAGGCTTTACACCTGGTTCAACCTCGGAAACTCGTCTTGGCCATCCTTCTGTGTGGTAGTGAATTATTTGCTGAAGGACTGTGTCAGCTAAAGTTGCTTTTTGAGTTTCCTCCCTCTTTGCAGGACTAATGGCTAAATGTTTTTCTACTGTATGTACAATGACGTTAAGTTCTGGATCATCCTCAACCGGGTCCATTAGATAGGCCCTTGATAGTGTATCAGCCAAGAACAACTCTTTGCCAGGGACATACGACACATTTAAATCATATCTTAACAATTTAAGCAACATTCGCTGAAGCCTAAATGACACTAGATTTAGCTCCTTCTTCACGATAACGACAAGTGGTTTATGATCAGTATGTACATTTACGTTTCTACCGTACACGTATTGGTGAAATTTTTGTACACCGTAAACTATTCCAAGCATTTCCTTTTCAATTTGAGCATAATTTTTCTCTGCTGCAGTGAGACTGCGAGATGCATATGCAATTGGAAGAGAATCTTGCATCAAGCATGCACCTAACCCGTCTTTCGAGGCATCGGTTTGTAAAACTAGGGGTTTGGCTTGATCATAATATTGCAAAACAGGTGCATTGCACAGTTTCTCTTTTAAACTAGCCAATGCTTTCTCATGTTGAGGCTGCCATTGCCAATCAACATCATTTTTTAACAATTCCCTTAATGGGGCAGTGGTATGTGAAAGTTTGGGTACAAACTGAGCTACATACGTGACCATGCCTAGAAATCGGCGTAAATCTTCCTTACTTGTTGGGCGAGGCATCTCAAAACCCTTGCTCGAATTCTGTCTTGTCTGGTTTGAGTCCTTCCGATGTTACCAGATGTCCTACGTATTTGACAGAGTCCACTCGTAGTTGCATCTTCTCCTTGTTGAACTTCACTCCATACAGCTTGGCTCTCTCTAGCACTGCAAGAAGTATCTGATCATGTTCCTCTACAGTTGTGCCTGCAATTATTAAGTCATCAAACACAATCCACACTCCCTGAATATCACCAAATATTTTCATGACCTTCTTTTGGAATATTTCTGGTGCCGAGCTGACACCAAATGGAAGCCTTTCAAAGCGATATCTACCGAAAGGGGTCTGAAAAGTACAGTAGTCAGCACTAGAATTGTTTAATTGTATATGCCAAAAACCGTCCTTCATGTCCAGTATTGTGAACACTTTTTTTCCGTTCATACGAATCGCGACATCTTCGGCAGTCGGAATTGCAAAATGTTCCCGCTTAATCGCCATATTTAAATCTCTAGGATCAAGACAGAGACGTAGACGTCCATCTTGTTTCTCCACTATAACGAGACTACTGACCCAGTCAGTAGGGTGATCTACTTTGGATACGACTCCTTGTTTTTCAAGAGTGTTTAAGGTTTCTTTCAGTTTGGGTTGGAGCTGAAATGGGACCTTTCGAGGGGCATGAATAACAGGATCTACCTTATCGTTTAAAACCATGTTATGCTCACCTGGGATTTTCCCTAATCCTTCAAACAACTCACTGTATTGAGCTACAATACCCTCTTTAGTCTGAATCCACTGTCCAAGGTTTTTTAGCTACATTAACCTTGTCCACTTTTCTAATAATGTTCAGTTTCTGACATCCTACTAGGCCTAGCAATGGTTGTGACTCTATGTCAGCAACAATAAAATCTAATTTCATAGGTTTCATTGCTACCCTTGGTACAAGCTAACTCTACTACACCTCTAGGCTTGATTCTATGATTCCCGAAGGTGACCAATATTGTGTTGGTATCTCTTACCTTGTTTTTAGAAAATAGGCCTAGGCTGTCAAAAATTTTACCTGGTAGGACATTCACCTGAGCACCTGTATCTAGCTTGAAAGTTACATTTTTATCACACAGTTTTAAATTAGTAAGCCACACATCCTTCTCAACTTGTGATACAAACTGTTCTTCTAGTAAGTGAACTACATACTCATTTCTTTCAAGTGTCACTTCTTTAACCTGTTTAGGGTTAGGTTTCTTGTTGAAACACATTGAACTATAAATGATTATTTTATGACACACATAACACTCTTTACCAAAAGCAGGACAAGCCCTTGGTAGATGTTATTACCGCAACTGCGACAGTCAAAAGCTTTGGTCCCAGTTTTAGTTGTGGTCGTTCACTGTAGTATTTATCAGTTTTTTGTTCGCTAGTACTGGCTGATTTTTTCTTATGGTTGCGATTGCGCGTTGTCTTCACAATGTTTATTTCACTTGGAACTAGGCCTACCTGTGGGTCTCGGAGCTGCTCGTGTTGTTGTTTTGATACCTCAGCCGCCCGGCAAATAGTGATGGCTTTGTCCAAGGATAGGGCACCGTCTCGGAGTAACTTTTCTTGTAGCGAGAAATCCCGGATCCCAAACACGATTCTAGCTCGGAGTAGGTTGTCCAACTGATCTCCGAAATCACACGTGCCTGATTTGGTACGGAGTTCCGTCAAGAAGCTATCAAACGGCTGTCCTTCTTTCTGTTTGACATTGAAGAAATTAAACTGTTCCATTATTATATTCACCTGCGGCAAACAGTGTTCTTCAAATTTTCTTAGTACTACCTCGTACTTCTTCTTGTCTTCTGGGGTTTCAAAAACGAAGTTGTTAAAAATGGGTTGAGCGTCGGGTCCAATTAAGTTTATCAACATAGCTATTTTTCGAGGATCTGGCTTTGTATCCAAACCTGTGGCAGAGATGTAGGTCTCAAACTCTTGCCTCCAAGCCTTCCATTCTACACGTGGATTATCTTTAATTCTCAACACGGGCGGAACACGAAACCCTTCCATTATTATTCTTGTAATATATAATGGTAGGCCTAAGCTAGGCTATGCGCGGAATAAATATTCACTCGTTTTATATTTTTTTCAACATGTGGTCGGCCCCGCCTAACCTCACTTTTTATAAAAACATTTTTATAATCGCGCTCTACGAGATAAACTTGTAAATAAACTTAAATCCCATTTTAAGACACCATATTATATATTCTTATTACGTTTTCTAGTCAGGATGGATTAATAGTTTACAAATAACGACGGACTACATTTTTAGTTGACTGTTTATTGATACAATGACAATACAGTAAAGTGCGGGAGTCCTACTTTTTAGGTCCCACCAAACAACTTAGAAATCTTCTACCTAGTACCAACCTAACAACATGATACATGTAGTTGTTGTTGTTGTCAGTTTTCAAATACCTTTATATAACAAAGGAGAAGTGGATACAAGGTTGATAATTGACGATTTGCCTACAACAGTTTGTTTTAATAAATATATAGATATAACCTGTTTGACTCATTCTGCATGGCCTGCCCCCCAGCCACCCACTACAACAAATTACCGTCGAATCTCGGGCGGTATTCGGCTGGGTTCTGCGAGTGTGACTCGGTCGACCACCTTACCATGCATTCCCAAGGAAGACACCGGACACCTTTCTTTATCGCATGTGTTACAACAATAATGAATGTTATGTTAAGCATCATTCACAATCAGTTCTAAGTCGTAAGGCGCAAGGCCTAAGGCGTAATATTTTGTATTGCCGAGTATGTGTTTCAATCAGAACGTTCACAACACGTCCCAAGTCGCAAGGCGTATGGTTTATGTCGTAACGAATTGCCCAAAATCCAATTCTTACGACGGTGTCTTACGACGAGCCAATCACGAACAAGGAAACTCCACAGCTGACTGTACGCGCATGCGCAATACACAGGAGCAATGAAAAATGGTATGGTTGTTGTAAACGCCTAGCATTTCTTACGACTTACGCCTTACGCCTTAGACCTTGCGCCTTACGACTTAAAACTGATTGTGAATGATGCTTTATTCACCTTACCTGTTAAGCTGACGGTATATGAAGCACTATTGTCTTCCACTGAACTTCTCAACTTGATGCAGGCTCCACAACCCACACACGAGCCGAGCCGATGACTGCGTAGCAGACGAACTGTCGTCTGTCGGTCTGACTCAGTCTTCAGATAGCCAGGCAGCGTGCGTCGAGGGTTGTCAGCAGTTTAGAAGACTGGTCCACTGCGCACTCTTGTGCGTCGCTACGTCTCAAGGACAAGACTTGGCGCGCTAATCCCTCTGACCGATAGCAACAACGGGACGCAAGCCTCATCATGGGATCCAGTTCCAGATTGGATATTGCTTTACGTCTCATATTTATGCAACTTGGCTAATCGAGGCGAAGGGAGGGACGTAAGGGATGACGCGGGGGGACAAGGGAGAATTTAAATTTATTACTATAATTTAATAATTTAATGTTTCCATACCTCAGATCTCTTATGTCTTGTGAGTGAGTAGTGAACAGTGAGTAAGAATCTTCTCATTACCTATATTTGTTTTGAATAAGAATAAAATAAACATATTTGAAATTTGAAAGTACGAATTTTTTTCGCTTTCGAAGATAAGAGGCACTACTCACTAGTATAGCTAGCACTTTCAAACACCCACTCCCGGCTACTGACTACTCTTCTCCCCCCCCTCCCCCCCTAGATACACTAGGTTATACTGCGATTTATAAACATCTGAATATCTTGTAAAAAGGTCACCCCCCCATGAATGAATCAGTGCTAGATTCGCCACTGAGCCTCAGGGCTCGGGGAGTGGGGGGGGGGGGGGGGGGGGGTTCAAAGGGATGAAATAATTATATTGAAATGAGAGATAAAAGATTAAAAAAAAACATAAATCAGTTTGAAATAGTGGTGTAATTAATAAAAAATTAACACAACATAATCATACCAATGTAATTGAAGTGAGATGTAGGATCCAAATTACTGGCGTAGACAAGAAAATGTGTTTCTTTCCAGGCTCGTGTATTTACTATTCTAGTTCTATTGTATTTCAATAATAAAGTTATAACGGGATAGGTTATCGTCTTGAGTTTGGGGTGGCTGCCATACTGGCGTTTACTACAGAGTGGAGGGGTAAGGGATTTCACTCCCCAGAAACTATCTCAAGGGTCATATTTTAAAGAGTACAACAGTAGTACGAACATGCTTTGCCTGTGCTTTGTCAATACGTTAATAGGAAATTGTAATTTCCGAAAACGGGCCACTTGAGTAAATATTTAGTTTCTTTCTTTTAGTTAGAGATCACAAAATAATATAGTTTCTGTGAAAGTTGAATATTTTCAGAATTTAGAATGTAGAATGTTTAGTTCTAGTTTTTTGAGCTATTCATTTAAAGTTTTTCAAACTGTCTCTGTCATTGTGCAAAACATACTTCTTTAATACACAAAAAGGAACCTTAAGGGGTAAGGGTATTCACCCGCTAAACTCAAAAATATATTTTATTCAGGCTAACTAGTTTTTAATTTAGAACTCAACAGTACAATTATTGATTTTGACCCTGAAAAAAATGTCGAACTTAGTATTTTTCGAGCTATAGGTCCCATCGGAAAAAATCTCCCATAAGAAATAACATGGGGTACCATCTTTATGCCCCGTGACCTTGGAGGATTTTGATCCGAAAAAATACTGGCCATTATTGACGTACTCTACAGCAGTTTTTCTGTAAATGCTCCATATTATTTTGTTTTGTAATTTGGGCAAGTGGTTCGGTCAAAATATGCTGATTAGTGATTACCAAGAAAGGGTAGAAATGAAAGAAATGAATGAAAAGAAAGAAATTTTGGAATGCATATTTTTGCGTGTTTGCGTGTATATTTGTGCACAGTTTCAAGACACGATGTAATAAAGGGCCATTTTAGATTGGTACGGTGCTATAGTATCTATGTGGAACAAAAAAGAAGCAAGTTGAAGCCGATTTAAGAAATTTTCCAATAGGTACGCCAATTTTTGCAAATTTCAAAATCAAAATAATTTTAAAAAAATCGTGTAATATGACAGTTACAAGATTTTTTTAAAACTGTTATTTGAGTGTAGAATTATGCTATAAATAGATTATGTGATAAAAAATAATTTGTTGAGGTAATTGAAATATTACTCTCCAAAATCGACCATTCATAATCGGATAGCTGGCCTTTGAGTTGCCTATTTTGAGTAGAAACATAACGAAACAACTAACTGTATTTTAGTAAAAAAAAATCTCTTGACTTTGGAGAAAGGGCAGCCGGCGGATGGGGCTTTGCCCCAGATATCTCGTACAACCAGCGCTATCCCCCACCCCCACCCCCACCCCCATCCCCATCTCCATCCCCACCCCGCCAACGATTATACCTAATTAAATTTAGTTAATTTAGGGTTAGGCATTCTGTACAATACACATTTACAGTGTATTATTGTGGGTAAAAATACACTGATGTGTCAGCCCTGTGGTAAGACAATGCAAGAGTTTTATATTATGTCTTCTTGTTTCAAACTGGAAGAAATAATTCAGTTGCAGACTTGCAATGAACGGTGTCTTGTGAGTTGTGACATAGAAATGTAAATATTGTGGTTGACGAATAACAAAAAGTAAAAAGTACGAGGAACAACATTTTATGCTACATACAAAGGTCCAGGCAGTGGCGTATCCAAAGGTGGAGAGGGGGGACAACCCCCCCCCCCCCCTATTTGCCAAAAAAGTGTGAAAGTGCACTTTAACGTTTCAATAGAGAATAATATAGAATAATAATATAGAATCAAAATACTAAAGTCTTATTTTCATCTGACCAAATAAGGATTCTAGAAGATACAAAATTGGTTGTTGTGATGCTTTAAAACGCATTGATTTTCACTAAAATGACCTTGAAAGAGAAAACTTTAAGATTGAAAACAGGATTTTTGTAGATGAAAAGTACATCATTGTGATGCTTTAAAACGCACAGATTTTCACCAAAATGACCTTGAAGGTGAATTTTTCCCGGGGCAGCCCCTGGATCCCCCACGTTACCTTCAGTACGTCTATAGATTAATTGCTTCAACCCCCCGTCCCCTTTATGACAAGGATACGCCACTGGGTCCAGGATTCAATTCTCGCTAAAGGCAGTAGTTTTTTAACTTCAGATGTGGAAACAAGTCCATCAGTTCTTGGCTTGGAATGTGACAACGCAGATTTTGGAGCCGTTTTCTGGCAACGAGGCACATAATAAATAAGCCTGTTGATTCTGGCGGTGTCCGCGGGTGGAATCGTGTCCAGCTTGATTGGTCGTTGTTTCCTCATTAAATACTCCGGTCTCTTGTTGGTCATTGCTTACAATAAAATATATAATAAAATGTATTTAGAGTCTACCCACTCAGTTATATAACTGATTTTCAGTGGGGGACAGTAAATCAAAGCGACTAAGCCTACCCTGTAGGCCCCGACGCAATCGACGAGTGAGCGATAACCAACCAAAGATCGATATTTTTTTATAGGAAATATAGCAATCAGTGGTATGGACAGTGCGAACACCCGCGGATCAACGCCAGAATCAACAGGGCCGATTCAGAACAACTCAGAATTTATTATGTGCTTCGTTGCTAGGACGGCTCCAAAGTCACCGTTTACAAACTCCCAAGACACGAACTGATGGACTTAATTCCAAATCAGAAGTTAGAAAACTTCTGACTTTGGTGGGAATCGAACCTTGGACCTTCTGCATTGGAAGCAGATACGCTAACAACTAGACCAACGAGCCGATGTCGTCGATGGTGTCGGCGCCTACAGGGTTGGCTTGGTCGGTCTTTAATTTAATGTCCCCCACTGAAAATCAGTTGTGACTGAGTGGGTAGACTCATTGCCGTATTTAGACCTGCAACCTAGGCAGCTGCCCAGGGCAGCAAAGTTTTGTGGGGGCAGCATTTCGCCAGAGGTACTCAGGTAGTTTCGATATTTGTCACAAAATGACTGAAAATTAGTAAATAAAAATACTTTTTGCAAGAAAATTTACTTGCTCCAACGAAAGAATGCAGATGCTTGGTAGTGGTGGGGGTAGAATGAATGCGCGGTAAATGGAATGTCGCCTTTGTGTATGAAAGAGAAATGTCATTTATCAACGCAAGCAAAATTATCTGTGCTAGATCACAGAGTTCCTCCGTGTGCTAGATCCACGCTGAGCTAGCGTGAATAGAGTTGACAAAGTTATTATGTTGGGAAAACAATTTCGAGCCAACTGCATTCTTTCGTTGGGACCACTAAAGTAAGCATTTACTCTGCAGTATTATGTCATTTTTGATTTTAAAACGTGTTTTGGAGCTTTTAAACCTGCAAATTTGTACAAATTTCGCCTTCGGCGCTAACAGCCCTTCTCACAGCTGTTGCATTTTTTGTTGGTTTGTGTGGCTCGTTGGTCTTGCTGTTAGCGTCTCTGCTTCCAATGCAGAAGGTCGATTCCCTCTAAAATCAGAAGTTTTTTAACTTCTGATTTGGACATAAGTCCATCAGTTCTTGTCTAAGGAATTTGTTAACGGTGACTTTTGAGCCGTCCTAGCAACGAGGCACATAACGAATTCGATGTTGTTCTGAATCGGCCTTGTTGATTCTGGCGTTGATCCGCGGGTGCTCGCACTGTCCATATCACTGATTACAATATTTCCTGTTAAAAATATCAATCAATCTTTGGTTGGTTATCGCTCACTCGTCGATTGCGTCGGGGCCTGCAGGGTTGGCTTGGTTGCTTTGGTTTACTGTCCCCCACTGAAAATCAGTTATGTGACTGAGTGGGTAGAATATAAATACGGATAGATTTATTTATTTGGTCTAATTCCCAGATCACGTACCAGTTTTGCTAGGGGTTCGTGAAGTATATGTAACTCGGCACAAGACAAATTTTACACAAAACAACTCAATGTACATAAATAATAAGATTTTTAATAAGTTACCTACAGATCTGACCAACATAAAAAATACTTATACATTCCGCACTAAGCTAAAACAATTATTACTGAATGAAAAAGCATACTACTCGCTCGAAGAATTCTTTGCAGATACATTAGTCGAAGTCTATAAACTTAAAAAATCTTGTTTCTACTATAAATTAATTACAAATATTTATTACAATTTTATTTTATTCTCTTCATGTGTAAAGTTGAAAAAATATTGTCTATTTTTAATTAAAACTTTATTTTTTTATTTTTTATTATATATAATTTAATAACATTTACTATCATTAAATTGCTATTAACTGACTTTGTAAACTGAATAGTATAGTTTAGTATAGTATAGTTTCACGACTGTTATTTTTAATTACTATCATAAATCTACTTTCCACATACCTTTCAAACCAAGGGTCAAGATCATTACTTGTATGTCCTATGTACACAATGTAAATCATGGAAATAAAGCTTTCAACCAATCAAATATGTAGAGTTGGTATGAATAGGTCCAAGATTACGATGAGTTTGCTGCAGAGAATGTGCAACTTTGTCCAGTTAGGTCTTCTAAAGAAAATTAAAGGTGAAAGCCGTTACCAAAACTTTATTGTTAATTAAGCAGTAAGTTTTCACTCCTCCTGTCCATTTTCCTGTCCGCAACATAGGGGCTACTATTTGGATCCACATGAATTGCACCCTGGGGGCAGGCTTCACACGAGAACTTATATTATATTCCGGTTCCAGCATTCATGTAATCAAATTTATTATAAAGAGCTTTAGATCTTTAACGAAACTTTCTGAAATAGCATCCACACTTTGCACTGTTATCGCAATTGTATTCTGTATCATGCATTTTAATATTTTTCTGCCAATACAATAAATAAAAATTGATTTGATAAAACTATTTATGTTAAACTTTAAAAGTTAATTTGTGAGCAGGATGTGTACAGGAATATACAATTAAATAAAGCAGTTTTAAAATGTAATTGTAATTGATATCAATTTATTTTACAGACAGTTACAAAGAACAACAAAATAAAAACATTGTGCACGACTGGTTAACTAGCACTAGAATGTCACCATCCGAGCCAAACTGTGAATTTGCAGGATACTAATCAAATAGATGTGTGTGCATATTCATGAAGCTTGCTTATCTTAGATCATACATAATAAACCCCCAAGCCAAATTCTCTTATGCCCGTTCATAGTAAAAAAACACTCTTAAGACCTTCTTACAATAAACAGCAATTGCTCTCTTCATGAGTTTTTGTCCGGGCAGCTCTCCCAAAAAATATTGAATACAAATACTTGTTAAGACAATTTAATATTATTATCCTCTATAATGCAATATGGTTAAATCTGGTTTTTATCTTAGTATTGATGATCTGTGATTTAATGGTAAAGGAATGTGATTCTCATTACCTTTATTTTAAAATGATTTACATTTTGTTACAATATTTGTAACAGATCTATTCATCTGTCTTCTTCAATAAGATCTATTTGCTCCCTCTATCTGATAGGTGTACCTGTACATTGTATCGGGTAAGCGAATAAAGAGCTATGTCATGTTACGTAGGTCGTCGATGATTTTTTTTTAAATGTTCCCATTAATTTTGGTCACAGCTATGAAAGTAATTAAAATGATCATTTTATTAGGTTCACCTACTAAAATGCAAACAATTTAATATTTTGGAGTGAAAAAGGGTGCCCATGTAAAAATTATTTAAATATTGTAGTGATCTAACTCAGGGTGCAAACTGAAACAAATAATGTTGTGTTGTTATATTTTTTCTGTCTACTTGGACCACTCATTGCCAGTCTTCAAGTATCGAGCCTATCCCATGGCCTGCTTCATCTGGTAAGCCATGTACAACATCTTGATCTGGTTAATAAAGTCCTGTATGGAGATTCCCGAGCTCCTCTTGTTGTTCCTGATGGAGGGTGCTCGGTCGCTCTTGAAGACAGCCTGGAACTCCAGGCAGGAGGATCCGGTGTCGTGGGTGGCGGATATCTTCCCGGAAGAGTACCCGAACCCTGATGCCGTCTCAAGCAGCTGTTTGTAGTCGGAGAACTTGCTGATGTCCACGATTACCTGGTCGGACCCGCAGAAAGATTTCTGGAACACAAAGTAGGGGATTAATCTTTGGTCGAATGATGGTTCAGAGTGAAACGAGGCCCCACGTTGAGCGCCAATATTTGTGACCACTACTGCATGGTCGTAGTAGCCCGGACTAGCAACGGTGGGACGGGTACCGGGTCTGAATGGCTACTTTAAAGAGTCTTCACTAGACAATTGTGACCTTGGCACGCCCGTAAGCACTCAAATTCAAATGTACAACGCTCTGGAGAAAAATTGAGACGACATACGAGAATTCTAAAATGCACAATACACATATATTTTTATGCAGAAGAACATAAAACAAACAAATTGATGTATGTTATAAACCCTACTATAAACCATTGTTAAGCGTAAAGTCAACGCGGCGGGAACAACCTCTCCTTTTTCCCGTTGCGTCGACTATATGCGTAACGATGGTTGATACTAGGGTTTATGACATACATCAATTCTGTTTGGTGTATGTTATTCTGCATACAAAATCTCTGTCTTGTGCATTTTAGAATTCTCGTACGTCGTTTCAATTTTTCTCCAGAGCGTTTTACATCTGAATTTGAGTGCTTTCGAGCGTGCCGTACACATGTCTGATAGGAAATAGATGAGAAATACTACGGATGATTAAACCTACTAAGGTAATGCGGGCGACATCTTCTTCTAAAGTGGGGATGTTGGGAACAGAACAAGACAGGGTCCCGTGTACGTGTGCTCAAGAATCAAGAAATTGTAATTTCACACTTGGCCCATGGCATTTATAAGCGTTTTTTAAATAATGAATCATTCAGAAGCGAACTGGTATCCACAGGAGCGGGATGTTCTGGTGGAAGGGGAAGGAGGAGGGGGTAGAGGATTTAGACAAGACCATTTGCTTGTGCTCCAGTAACACCTGCATACCTTATAGTCCTTGAGAGTAAGGGATGTAGATATAACGCGGGCATTGCTGGAATTAATTTAAACAAAAGGGGTTCTTTGCTCTTCTGCCACGCCACAAGGAGAGGGGTGAGAATATAGTTTTCTCATACCGAAATCGTCGTCTTTGTCATCGAACCTGTCACTGTCGGGAATGTCAAAGCTTGTCGCTAGTTTCTGAGAGTGATACCTGAAGATGCTATTTGACTCTTATCTCGCCCTAAACACGATCAAGGGCTAAATTCTTCGACAGTTTCTAGACGTAGAATAATTGGCCTCATACTCACCGCCTCCACTGGGCACTCTACAGCCACCCCCATCTCTTTAAGAGTGTCAGAGTACTCGCTAGAAAGATTCTTCAATTCTTCGCATCCATCCTTCTCTCCTGTCAACTCTGTTGTGTTCTCAGACGCCGACTTTGCTACGTTAATCTTGAACTCATAGTTCACCTGAAAACAATTGACAATCAACAATGAGAAATAAAATAATTATCTTAATATAACGTATCAATTTTGCTAGAAATAAACGGGACGGATTTTTAGGTATATTGTTTTGTACGTGTTTAGTATTTATAATACTGGTCTCTAGATGGCCATTATTTGCGTGTAGGAAGTGTTGGTGCCGACATGGTTGGCTTGGTCTGCATTTTGAAGTCCACCACCGAAAATCATTCAAGACTGCAACTGTGTGGGTTTACTCTAAATACAAATTTATTTAATGTATTTTTCCTTTGAAACTTATGTTTTGTCCTGAAGTGAAATCTTACCTCAAATACTATGGAGGCCAATTTTGAAGTTGTACAACACAACCAAATAAAATGTGTAACCCAGACAACCTTATCACCCACTAGGAAAGTGACGTCGTGGTCTAGAAATACATGTAGATCTGTGTTGGTAACAGATTAACGACGCCTTCTTCTTGGAGCCCGGCATCAGTAGCACTTTGCGTTATTGAATGCCCGAAGCGAAGACTTCAATTTCACTTATACCCTGAGAAAAATAGCTCAGGTATTTTTAGTTTAGTTTTTTGTTTGATTTTTGTCTGAAAGTTTGTTCTCTACCGGGAAAACGGCATATGCGATCTTGATGAAAATTATTGGAGGTGACCTTTGAAATGTTTGAACTTAGACCTACCAAGTTTTTTAGTACAATCGAAGAAACATTTGTTATTGATATCGTACTTTTACAATTTTGTTCGACTTTTTATGCGATATGTTCGTAATATTTGGCCCGCGACCGGGCAAACGTCTACCCCGAACAGTATAAAACTTTATGGGAACGTTTTAAATCACTGGATTTAAATGTATTATGATTTTGGGGACAATCAAAGAAATATTTCTCATAACAATCGTTTGTATCATAAACATACACCTCGCGTGGCAGTTTTTGGTGTTTTTAGTTCAGACTTGCAGTCGATCGCCTCGTATAGTTGAAGGCAGACATGGACGACAACAATAACGACACGAAACAGTAATCATCGGACAAAAATAATCAACCATAAAAGCTCATACATCAACGCGACTGGAAAAAGCGTTCGCGAAGCGGCCTATTTATATAAAACTACTCCATGTCCTTTTTGGATAAAATATGAAACTTTTCTCTTGAAATAATTATTTCAATAGCGATTGTGTATAATTCCACACGTATTTTTCAATTGGTTTTAATGCAAAAATAGTTTGTGATAAAAATGAGGTTCGTTGATTCGCAAACTCTTTTGTGATATCAACTACGATGGCTTGTTCGTTAACTTCAGTGTAAAAACTAAAAACTCTCTCCTAACACTAGCCTACTAGTCAGTGTAAGGTGTAAGACCTAGACAAAGGTAAAGCATGCTTGCTTGCCTGTGCCGTGGCGAACGCCTGAAAGTTGAAACAGCCCGAGGCTACTATGGTGCAGTCGTCTCTAAGAGTAGCGTTGAAGTCTGCGTTGAAGACGGACTTGTCTTCTCCCTCGCAGACTCGCATCCTGGTGATAGACGCCTCGTACCCCGCCTAGAAAGACAGACAGAAGGAGAAAGTGAAATAAACCTATATGTTGGACGAGTGAGCGAAGCAAACGGAGTCCTATGGCAAGTTTTCGGCACTTTGTTGTGTTTATGTGTGTCTGTCTGTATGTTCGTTGCGCAGGGGCCAAACTACTCGTCCGATTTTGCCGAAATTTCACACCAACGTCAAGGACCAATAGATAGAGTGCTGTTATCATGGATAGCAAAATTCGCAGGAATTCAACCTACAAAAAAAAATTAAACAAATTATCCATTTTTTTTTCTAAACTTAAAGTTCGTTTTGGAAAACAATACCCTTACTCACCAATGTTACCACTGTGGATGTTGACAACTGACAAACATTTCAGAATTATATCTTGCCCTGCCAACTTACAAAAAATTAATTTCTGCAAAAAATTGTGTTTTGCAGAGCTTTACTAAATTGGGTTTGATTTGAGGAGCATAAAAATGGGATGCAGAACTAATCGATGCGAAATGGAGATACTGAATTGACCTTTCCCACACATATTTTTGATTCTTGATAGCTATAATACTCTGGCGTTGGCGATGTGATGTTTTTTTTGTCGTCCGCGTCCGCTTGTAGAGCGATATAGCGAACGCATCAGTGGCACACAAGTCTTGAACTGCTGGAAGTAGGCCTACTGCTAGCTTTACTGGACCCAGTGTGCTGAGCGTCCCGTAAATTGCTGGCCCAGCGCCCGCCCGGTATTCGTCAGTAGGCCTAAAGGTGGCTGCTGGTTCAGTGCGTCCAGCAGAGCAGTTAACGGAACGCAACCAATAACTTTGGCGTTTTCCTAGTAGGAAATATATTGAAACAGTGGCGGCCCGTGGGGTACATGGAGCCCCCTGGATAAGATACCGCCACCAATGATGTTTTGTAAGAAAAGTTATGTAGGAAGAATGATAATCGGCTGGAGTATATCGGTGTGAGATAGGATCCAACAGCTTTCCTTCGAAAAGTGATGGTGGCTGCTGAATTTCTTCTGTATCACTTTTCGAAGGTAAGCTGTTGGATCGATCTCACACCAATATATTTGAAAGAAAAGTGTTATTTATTGTGCAAATTGTGTTCTAAAAGTTTGGATTGATTGGATGAGCGAAGCGAAGACTTCAATTTCACTGGCCCCCCAAAACAATTAGCTCGGGTGTTTTTTTTTGTCTGTTTGTTCGCGCTGTACCAGGCAAACGGCATATGCGATCTTGATGAAAATTTAAAGGGGACATTCGAAATCTCTGAACTTAAGACTTGTCACGTTTTTTAGTACAATCGCAATGTGGTGCCACTCATTGTACAACATTACTTTTTCAATTTCAATCGTAAAAGTACAATTTCTATGAGAAATATTTCTTCAAATGTCTTGAAAATATAATATATAGTTTCAGTGATTTTAAAAGTTCCCATAATGTTTCATCAAGATCGGAGTAGCCGTTTGCCAAATATCACGAAAATACCTCATTAAAAATCGAAAAAAGTCGTATAAAAGTACGATAATCATAAGCTATCGACTGTACCCAAGAACGTGGCAAGTCTAAGTTCAGAGATTTCAAAAGTCCCCTCAAATTTTCATCAAGAACGCATATGCCGTTTGCCCGGTAGAGCGCGAACAAACAGAATAAAAGAAGAAATATGAAATTGAAGTCTTCGCTTCGCTCATCCAAAAAATTACTATATTATGTTGTCAGCTATTTTCTTATAGGCCTAATATTTCCAGGACTACTCAGTTATCTTTATTAAACAAAATATAAATTGTTTAATCATGATTGATGAAAAGAACTGAAAAGTTCTGGAAATCATGCTTAATAAAATATAAATCGCCAAATTGGTTGGTAGACGAGTGATGAGCCATGTGTAGCCCAAGTAGCAGTTTCGCTTTGAACAGAAGTAAGATCATTTCGCCTGTTGACGAGCGCCAAACCAACGATTTTTGTGGTAAAAAAAGTAAAAAATTTTAAACTCGAAATCATAAAAAAAATTGCTTGGCCATGAACTAAATTCAATGGCCAAGCCATTTTTTTATGATTTTAAGTTTGAAATTTTACTTTTTTACCACAAAAATCGTTGACTTGGCGCTCGTCAACAGGCGAAATGATCTTACTTCTTTTCAGAGCAAAACTAGAAATAAAGAATGAAAAGCTTGGCTCAACTTCTATATCTCACAGCATTCACAGCCGAAGACTTTTGAAGGAGAGCATGGCTGCCGTTTTTTTTTTTTTTACAAAAAAAATTATTTGTGGGGATAAAGTTCTACTCACACAAGGTCCGGTAGCTACAACCAGGTTGGCTCCCAAGATGACCAGGCCAAGAAGACAGAGACCCATGTTGATCATAGCTTGGACGTCTGTGGCTTCAATGTATAAGCTGCGAACTAGACCTTCGTCGGAAACACAGCCCTTTATATACTCACACTTTTCAAAGCCAGGTAGATAAAAAAATAAAATATGTACTTGAAATGATTCCCAGAAAAATTGTCGAAATCACCCTAGATAAAAAAAAATCGAGTTTTCAGATGGAGAATACATAATTTTTCGAAAACACGACGTATTTTATGGTCGTATTAGGTGAGTCGTACAATATCTTGGCAGGATATCCTGTGATTTATTGAGGTTATGTAGAGATATTCATTTTATTTCTCGCATATAATATTATATTTTCGAACGAAATTATTTCAGTGAGAGCTATTTGGATAAAGTAGATGCGTGCCATGCGCTAGTATAATCCGCGTGTACTTGTGAGTTTATTACCTGTCAATGACTATTGACCTTCCTAAAGGTCAACTAGACTAACTACATTGAAAACACGAGTCGACTTACAATGAAGTTACCTAACAAATAATTATTATATCAATGTGGTATGTTTCTGTGGTGGAATCGTGTCCAGCTGATTGATCGGTGTTTCTTACTGAGATATTGTTCTCTCGTCGATGATGTCGGCGCCTACAGGTTGACATCAAAGTCCAACTCGTAACCTTCTCGCGGTTTGGCCCGTGATTAGGGAAGTTTCACTCCCTGAAACTAATGGCGAGCTCTGGGTCGTCGTCGGGGAACTTTCCCCTTCCCTTTGACAACCTCCCCGACGGTGACGACAATGACAACTTGGACGGATGAGGACACAGACGGAGACGTCCACGACGTGAGGGAACCTTGCCCTCCCCATACGCTTGTGGCTAGTTCTGACCAGCACAGGCCTGTCCACCCCTTGTTTCCCCGCGTCACCACTTACGTCTCTCCCCTTGGAAAGAAGTAAACATGGTGGTAACTCAAACTTATAGAAATTGTTTTATCTTGGAGGCGCGAACGAATAATCTTAGCTGTTAAAGCGCCCTAAAACTACTAATACAAATACTAGGAAAACGCTTAAGTCCCGTCGCGTTAATGGATGATCTTTTTTGTAAGTTTTTAGTTTGCGTGGGATCTATTTACTTATCAAGTGCCTTTTGAACGCATTGTTGCTGATTGTTGTCAAGTTTCTATTGTTACTTGTAAATTGTCATTAAAAACCTAAAAAAAAACTCGTATTATAACCTTTATTCTATGGATTGTCTATTATTTTCAACTTTTTCTTTAAAAAAGCAATACATCACCATTACCTTAATGTCCATGTGAAATATAAACGTTGTAGCCCCACCAGTTTGGTCAGAATCGGCCCAAATGTCACGAAAATATTTTGCACTAAAAATCGAAAAAAATCGTAAAAGTACAATATTCATGAGAAATATTTCTTCGATTGTACCAAAAAACGTAGCAAGTCTAAGTTTAGATATTTCGAAGGTCCCCTCCAATTTCCATCCAGATCGCATATGCCGTTTGCCCGGTAGAGAGCGAACAAACAGACAGAAAAAAAGAAAAAAAAACACCCGAGCTAAATTTTTTGGGGGTTGGTGAAATTGAAGCCTTCGCTTCGCTCATCTAAGTTCCAACTATACTTGAAGTTAAATGTCCCCCACTGAAAACTGAACATAAGTTCTGTTACTGAGTGGGTAGACTATAAATTCGACTTCTTTTGATCTTAGACTACCAAATGAAATATTATGGTATAGTTGTTCCAAAGCAAGTAAGCAGATGCTGACGTCACCGGCGGGTGGATTGCAGCCAATCAGCGGTCCCCGTTTTAAAACACTGTTCTCTCATTGACTTGCCGAAACCACGCGCATCTGCTTACTTGCTTTGAAACAAACTATGCTGATTATTTGATTGTTTGTATATAGAAAGTTCACGATATTGTAGACTTGCTATTGCATCGTATTATTTGTAGTTATAATCAAGGAGAAAGCTGCAATACGACATTGTTGGTCTTGTTGTTAGCGTATCTGCTTCCAGGGTCCGCAGCGCTCGAGTGAAGAAATTTGGTACTACATGGCTGGATTTCCACCTAAGTCCATCAGTTCTTGTTTTAGGAGTTTGTAATCGGTGACTTTGGAGCCGTCCTAGCAACGAAGCACATAATACATTCAGAGTTGTTCTGAATCGGCCTTGTTGATTCTAGCGTTGATTCGCGGGTGTTCGCACTGTCCATACCACTGATTGCTATAGGCCCAGAGTGGCTACTTCCTATTAAAAATATCGATCTTTGGTTGGTTATCGCTCACTCGTCGATTGCGTCGGGCCTACAGAGATTTCAAAAGTCCCCTCAAATTTTTATCAAAAACGCATATGCCGTTTGCCCGGTAGAGCGCGAACAAACAAAAAAAGAAGAATTATGAAATTGAAGTCTTCGCTTCGCTCATCCAAAAAATTACTATGTTATGTCGTCAGCTGTTTTCTTATAGGCCTTATATTTCCAGGACTACTCAGTTATCTTTATTAAACAAAATATAAATTGTTTAATCATGATTGATGAAAAGAACTGAAAAGTTCTGGAAATCATGCTTAATAAAATATAAATCGCCAAATTGGTTGGTAGACGAGTGAGGAGCCATGTGTAGCCCAAGTAGCAGTTCGCTTTGAAAAGAAGTAAGATCATTTCGCCTATTGACGAGCGCCAAGCCAACGATTTTTGTGGTAAAAAAAGTAAAAAATTTTAAACTCGAAATCATAAAAAAAATTGCTTGGCCATGAACTAAATTCAATGGCCAAGCCATTTTTTTATGATTTTAAGTTTGAAATTTTACTTTTTTACCACAAAAATCGTTGACTTGGCGCTCGTCAACAGGCGAAATGATCTTACTTCTTTTCAGAGCAAAACTAGAAATAAAGAATGAAAAGCTTGGCTCAACTTCTATATCTCACAGCATTCACAGCCGAAGACTTTTGAAGGAGAGCTTGGCCGCCGTTTTTTTCCCCAAAAAAACAAATATTTGTGGGATAAAGTTCTACTCACACAAGGTCCGGTAGCTACAACCAGGTTGGCTCCCAAGATGACCAGGCCAAGAAGACAGAGACCCATGTTGATCATAGCTTGGACGTCTGTGGCTTCAATGTATAAGCTGCGAACTAGACCTTCGTCGGAAACACAGCCCTTTATATACCCACACTTTTCAAAGCCAGGTAGATAAAAAATATAATATGAACTTGAAATGATTCCCAGAAAAATTGTCGAAATCACTCTAGATTTAAAAAAAAATCGAGTTTTCAGATGGAGAATACATAATTTTTCGAAAACACGACGTATTTTATGGTCGTATAAGGTGAGTCGTACAATATCTTTGGCAGGATATCCTGTGATTTATTGAGGTTATGCAGAGATATTCATTTTATTTCTCGCATTAATATTATATTTTCGAACGAAATTATTTCAGTGAGAGCTATTTGGATAAAGTAGATGCGTGCCATGCGCTAGTATAATCCGCGTGTACTTGTGAGTTTATTACCTGTCAATGACTATTGACCTTCCTAAAGGTCAACTAGACTAACTACATTGAAACACGAGTCGACTTACAATGAAGTTACCTAACAAATAATTATTATATCAATGTGGCATGTTTCTGTGGTGGAATCGTGTCCAGCTTGATTGATCGGTGTTTCTTACTGAGATATTATACCTGTCTCTAGTTGGTCATTGTTCTCTCGTCGATGATGTCGGCGCCTACAGGTTGACATCAAAGTCCAACTCGCAACCTTCTCGTGGTTTGGCCCGTGATTAGGGAAGTTTCACTCCCTGAAACTAATGGCGAGCTCTGGGTCGTCGTCGGGGAACTTTCCCCTTCCCTGTGACTACCTCCCCGACGGCGACGACAATGACAACACGGACGGATGATGACACAGACGGAGACGTCCACGACGTGGGGGAACTCCTGCCCTCCCCATTCGCTTGTGGCTGGTTCTGACCAGCACAGGCCTGTCCACCCCTTGTCCCCCCCGCGTCACCACTTACGTCTCTCCCCTTGGAAAGAAGTAAACATGGTGGTAACTCAAACTTATAGAAATTGTTTTATCTTGGAGGCGCGAACGAATAATCTTAGCTGTTAAAGCGCCCTAAAACTACTAATACAAATACTAGGAAAACGCTTAAGTCCCGTCGCGTTAATGGATGATCTTTTTTGTAAGTTTTTAGTTTGCGTGAGATCTATTTACTTATCAAGTGCCTTTTGAACGCATTGTTGCTGATTGTTGTCAAGTTTCTATTGTTACTTGTAAATTGTCATTAAAAACCTAAAAAAAAACTCGTATTATAACCTTTATTCTATGGATTGTCTATTATTTTCAACTTTTTCTTTAAAAAAGCAATACATCACCATTACCTTAATGTCCATGTGAAATATAAACGTTGTAGCCCCACCAGTTTGGTCAGAATCGGCCCAAATGTCACGAAAATATTTTGCACTAAAAATCGAAAAAAATCGTAAAAGTACAATATTCATGAGAAATATTTCTTCGATTGTACCAAAAAACGTAGCAAGTCTAAGTTTAGATATTTCGAAGGTCCCCTCCAATTTCCATCCAGATCGCATATGCCGTTTGCCCGGTAGAGCGCGAACAAACAGAATAAAAGAAGAAATATGAAATTGAAGTCTTCGCTTCGCTCATCCAAAAAATTACTATATTATGTTGTCAGCTATTTTCTTATAGGCCTAATATTTCCAGGACTACTCAGTTATCTTTATTAAACAAAATATAAATTGTTTAATCATGATTGATGAAAAGAACTGAAAAGTTCTGGAAATCATGCTTAATAAAATATAAATCGCCAAATTGGTTGGTAGACGAGTGATGAGCCATGTGTATAGGTGTAGCCCAAGTAGCAGTTTCGCTTTGAAAAGAAGTAAGATCATTTCGCCTATTGACGAGCGCCAAGCCAACGATTTTTGTGGTAAAAAAAGTAAAAAATTTTAAACTCGAAATCATAAAAAAAATTGCTTGGCCATGAACTAAATTCAATGGCAAAGCCATTTTTTTATGATTTCAAGTTTAAAATTTTACTTTTTTACCACAAAAATCGTTGGCTTGGCGCTCGTCAACAGGCGAAATGATCTTACTTCTTTTCAGAGCAAAACTAGAAAGAAAGAATGAAAAGCTTGGCTCAACTTCTATATCTCACAGCATTCACAGTCGAAGACTTTTGAAGGAGAGCATGGCTGCCGTTTTTTTTTTTACAAAAAAAATTATTTGTGCGGATAAAATTCTACTCACACAAGGTCCGGTAGCTGAAACCAGGTTGGCTCCCAAGATGACCAGGCCAAGAAGACAGAGCCCCATGTTGATCATAGCTTAGACGTCGCTGTGGCTTCAATGTAGAGGCTGCGAACTAGACCTTCGTCGGACACTATATA
The DNA here is from genome assembly GCA_024449915.1 of Sweltsa coloradensis. Lineage (NCBI taxonomy): Eukaryota > Metazoa > Arthropoda > Insecta > Plecoptera > Chloroperlidae > Sweltsa > Sweltsa coloradensis. Next base: position 33,904 of record JAMZAV010000406.1, on the reverse strand, counting down.
CCCACACTTTTCAAAGCCAGGTAGATAAAAAATATAATATGAACTTGAAATGATTCCCAGAAAAATTGTCGAAATCACCCTAGATAAAAAAAAATCGAGTTTTCAGATGGAGAATACATAATTATTCGAAAACACGACGTATTTTATGGTCGTATTAGGTGAGTCGTACAATATCTTTGGCAGGATATCCTGTGATTTATTGAGGTTATGTAGAGATATTCATTTTATTTCTCGCATTAATATTATATTTTCGAACGAAATTATTTCAGTGAGAGCTATTTGGATAAAGTAGATGCGTGCCATGCGCTAGTATAATCCGCGTGTACTTGTGAGTTTATTACCTGTCAATGACTATTGACCTTCCTAAAGGTCAACTAGACTAACTACATTGAAACACGAGTCGACTTACAATGAAGTTACCTAACAAATAATTATTATATCAATGCGGTATGTTTCTGTGGTGGAATCGTGTCCAGCTTGATTGATCGGTGTTTCTTACTGAGATATTGTTCGCTCGTCGATGGTGTCGGCGCCTACAGGTTGACATCAAAGTCCAACTCGCAACCTTCTCGTGGTTTGGCCCGTGATTAGGGAAGTTTCACTCCCTGAAACTAATGGCGAGCTCTGGGTCGTCGTCGGGGAACTTTCCCCTTCCCTGTGACTACCTCCCCGACGGCGACGACAATGACAACACGGACGGATGATGACACAGACGGAGACGACCACGACGTGGGGGAACTCCTGCCCTCCCCATATGCTTGTGGCTGGTTCTGACCAGCACAGGCCTGTCCACCCCTTGTTTCCCCACGTAACCACTTTCGTCCCTCCCCTTGGAAAGAAGTAAACATGGTGGTAACTCAAACTTATAGAAATTGTTTTATCTTGGAGGCGCGAACGAATAATCTTAGCTGTTAAAGCGCCCTAAAACTACTAATACAAATACTAGGAAAACGCTTAAGTCCCGTCGCGTTAATGGATGATCTTTTTTGTAAGTTTTTAGTTTGCGTGGGATCTATTTACTTATCAAGTGCCTTTTGAACGCATTGTTGCTGATTGTTGTCAAGTTTCTATTGTTACTTGTAAATTGTCATTAAAAACCTAAAAAAAAACTCGTATTATAACCTTTATTCTATGGATTGTCTATTATTTTCAACTTTTTCTTTAAAAAAGCAATACATCACCATTACCTTAATGTCCATGTGAAATATAAACGTTGTAGCCCCACCAGTTTGGTCAGAATCGGCCCAAATGTCACGAAAATATTTTGCACTAAAAATCGAAAAAAATCGTAAAAGTACAATATTCATGAGAAATATTTCTTCGATTGTACCAAAAAACGTAGCAAGTCTAAGTTTAGATATTTCGAAGGTCCCCTCCAATTTCCATCTAGATCGCATATGCCGTTTGCCCGGTAGAGAGCAAACAAACAGACAGAAAAAAAGAAAAAAAAACACCCGAGCTAAATTTTTTGGGGGTTGGTGAAATTGAAGCCTTCGCTTCGCTCATCCAAGTTCTAACTATACTTGAAGTTAAATGTTCCCCACTGAAAACTGAACATAAGTTCTGTTACTGAGTGGGTAGACTATAAATTCGACTTCTTTTGATCTTAGACTACCAAATGAAATATTATGGTATAGTTGTTCCAAAGCAAGTAAGCAGATGCTGACGTCACCGGTGGGTGGATTGCAGCCAATCAGCGGTCCCCGTTTTAAAACACTGTTCTCTCATTGACTTGCCGAAACCACGCGCATCTGCTTACTTGCTTTGAAACAACTATGCTGATTATTTGATTGTTTGTATATAGAAAGTCACGATATTGTAGACTTGCTATTGCATCGTATTATTTGTAGTTATAATCAAGGAGAAAGCTGCAATACGACATCGTTGGTCTTGTTGTTAGCGTATCTGCTTCCAGGGTCCGCAGCGCTCGAGTGAAGAAATTTGGTACTACATGGCTGGATTTCCCACCTAAGTCCATCAGTTCTTGTTTTAGGAGTTTGTAATCGGTGACTTTGGAGCCGTCCTAGCAACGAAGCACATAATACATTCAGAGTTGTTCTGAATCGGCCTTGTTGATTCTAGCGTTGATTCGCGGGTGTTTGCACTGTCCATACCACTGATTGCTATATTTCCTATTAAAAATATCGATCTTTGGTTGGTTATCGCTCACTCGTCGATTGCGTCGGGCCTACAGGGTTGGCTTGGACGTTTTGATTTACTGTCCCCCACTGAAAATTAGTTATGTAACTGAGTGGGTAGACTCTAAATACAATTTATTTATTTATTTATTTTTGCGAAGCGACAAAGAACTTTTTTCTAACAAAATCCTGGGTAATAGCTGAAGTTTTGCACAGACCTTTCAGAAAGTTTAAAAGTTTAAAATTAAAGGGAAAAAGTCCCGAAAAATGGGTCTTGGAGCGTTCGAGGAATGTTTAATGGCGTTCCATTGGCATGCACTCGGCGAGTGCAGAGATGTCATTGTTGTCAACCTCCACTTGAATAACATTACAGAACTGAACAAATGAAAAGACAAGTGGCAATCCAGGGCGCACTAGGGCGCACTAGTGCGACCTGAGTGCGGCCAATGGAAAACGCCACGTGATTATAATATATACACTTTGATTATTTTGTTTTTGTTTTTGTTTTATATTATCAATTGCAAATTTTGTTTAATTTTTGTAGCTTAAAAAATTATTCAAGTACCTCTCTTACAGAAATGAAACAAATGAATCAGTATTGATGTTCAACTATACCTTTCTTTTTGAAGAATCGGTTTGTGAATATTCCCTTGATTTTACTTTTTTTTAAAATGCCAAGCTTCCGTTTCCCAGATAAATACTTTACCGTTCAAACGATTTGTACCTTATTTTGAACACAACTGTGTATGGTAAATATATACAAAATGACCTACAATGATGGTTATATACTCAAAGCTACAATGGTGTATGTTTGTTAAATAGATTAGAAAATTTTGATCAAAAACTTCACACAAAAATTAAATTTTGGAAGACATTTTTAAAAAATTTGTCAAACTCAAACGGTGACATGAAAAATTATAATCCTAGATCTCACTGCTAGTTGCTGAATACACAAAAAAATTAGGTCTTTTGATACAGATTTACAGATTTTATGAATGAAACACTAGTCCATTTTTTGACAAAAAATTTGCTCGTAATAAGGTTCCAACATAGGTACTTGTAGAGAGCACTGTTTACATTTTTTACACTTTTTTTGTTTGTCAAGAATAAGAATACACTTTTGTAAAATATTGGCTTAATAGAATGTAATTTGAGTTTGACTGATATACAATGAATTTAGTACCATACCAGTCACCACTGTACAAGGTGTATATAGCCCCTTAAGATGACTTAATTCCTAGCATTAGCAATGACCAAAGAAAACCTAGTTTTTCGTTTTTCTTATTTTTTCTGTTTGTATTTTTTCGTGTTTGTTTAACATGATTCCGGCCGGCTAAACCGATACTTCAATTGCGATGAAATTTTCTGGAGGCCTTCGAAATATCTGAACTTAGAACTGCCACGTTTTTGAGCGCAATCTAAAAATTATTTCTCATCAAAATCGCAATTTTACGATATTTTTCGATTTTTAAATTTGTCTTCGACTTATAACACCTACATGCTTCATTCGATTGTGATGATTTTTTTGTACAGAACCTTAATTTTATGAATTAATATATTCGTGTGAAATTTGAGCGTAATCTAAAAATTATTTCTTATGAAAATCACAATTTTTAGCTTTTTTCGGTTTAAAAAAAATTCTTCGGCTTATAACACCTACATGTTTTATACGATTGTAATGATTTTTTCACGGAACCTTAATTTTATGAAGAAATATATCAATGTGAAATTTGAGCGCAATCGAAAAATTGTTTCTCATGAAAATCGCAATTTAACGTTTTTTTCGTTAAAAAATAAATACGCTCATCCAACAACGCGACTGCAAAAGCGTTTGCGAAGCTTTATAGTATCTTATAATCAAGCTAGAACATCGGAAGTGGTTTTATAAACTCAGTTCGTTCTTGTTGAAGTGAATAGTATATTTGAAAGTTTGTACGTACCGCGTTAATAATCTTAAGTGATTTAGATGGCTGTGCGTAGAGATCAAAGTGTGTGTATCCCACTGGCTGTGGGTTCTGTAGGTCTAAGTAGACCCGACGTTGTGTAGCCCTTCACTGACAACATTTTATTGTATTATTAAACATTATGTTGCTGTTATAATAAGTGTTAAGTTTGATTAAATAATAATACAGTAGTAGATTGATTAAAGAAGACTTATTAAGGTAGTCTAGTAGGGCTAGGCTTATGCTAGGCTAGGCCTAGGCTAGCCTAGCCCCTAACCTCTTGGGCCCTAGGTTTAAGGGTATTCTGGCGTAAAAAGGCTCTTGAACACCAAATTCACGTAATTTCATCTCTTGTGTTGTGCTTGCGTCTAGGCTACGCTATGCTTACGTGAATTGGGGGTTCAAGCAGCCAGGTGCACTTGTTTATATTTCTTAGGCCTAATTGTTATGCTGGGCCTAGGGCCTAGGCCTAGGGCCTACGCTTGCGTTGCGCTGTGCTTATTGTTGCAGCACTTTAGGTTAGGGGTCTAGGCCTAGGCCCTAGGCCTAGTAGCTAGACTTTAGGTAACTCTTCATCTGTTTTGATACTGTTCAGTACAGTTTCAAGTAGACTGTGCCTAGGTAGGCCTAGGCCTAGGCTATACGTATTTTATCTGTTTAAAACTTCAGGGCTAGGGGTAGCTCTAGGCTAGGCCTAGTCGAAAAAAATACGGATTGGATATTCATACAGTCAGCCGGAAAAATAGTGTTAAATTATTCGTACAGTCATCGACGATACCACCTAACTAGGCCTAGGCCAATAGCTGCAAATATCACAGTGCGTTGTGGCAGAGTGGTAGGCTAGGCCTAGCGCGTCCGTATTCTATGCGAAAGGTCGGCGGTTCAAATCTTCGTCAGGTGTTTTTTTTTTTAGCCTACCATTCTAGGCTATTTGGGTCCATGTTTTTTCTGCAAATGATTTCACTTCATTCGGCCCCGTCGCAAACACAATTCTAGATTATAGAAGCGTTTAAAAAGTGCTAGGCCTAGCCCTATTTGAAGGAAAAGCCTTATCTCCACACCTCGACGTGTAGGCAGCCAAAAAGGACTTTTGTTTAAAATAGCAGTTTGTTAAAGTTCTTGGAAGTTTTTTTTTTTACTAAAACAGCAAAAAGGACGACGACAACATTTAGGCCTACCAAAAAGGACTCTCGTTTAAAATAAGGACGGAATAATCTTTGCCGTTGAAGCGCCCTAAAACTACTTTAATACTAAAGGTCTTGAGTTTCTTTTTGTTGTTACTAAAACAGCAAAAAAGGACGACGGAAGGACGACACTTTTATTGCCTTTATCCAATCAGATCATTGACTGTACGAATAATTTTGCACTATTTTTCCAGCTGACTGTACGAATATTCAAAGCGAAAAAAATAATTCTGGCTGGTAGGCCTACATAGGCCTAGGTGATGGTGCCGGTTCATTTAACACGATTGTGAAATCCTAAAAATCGGATATGCAAGCGACGCGAGTTAGCTCTTGCCTAGAAACACGTAGGCCTACACGTTATTTTTGTTTGTACGTAGGCCTACCTAACCATTAGCCTAGGTAGCTAGGCCTAGCCTAATAATAATTTAAAAAAAGTTGAAACCGAATTTTGAACCGGTTTCGTTCAAAACCGGATCATAAACAGGTTTTCGGTACGGTTCCAAAGGTAGGCCCTATGCCTACCCGTAATGTAAAGTGTAAACGACAGGATCTATAGGCCTGTACCTTCTAGGCTAGCCTATATATAAGTTAGTAGGCCTACGGATTGCATGATGATGGATTATAGGTAGGCTTACAATTGCAGTTGGGATGTGTAGGCCAACTTTTTAACACAGCAATTTTAGGGGAAAAGCATGTTAGAGAAGCACGAAGCGCGTAGCCTATATTTCACAATATTATCATCAGGCCTCCAAAAATGCGGTCGCCAGGTCGCCACTGGCGACTAAAAATTTGACCCTGGCGACCCATATAATGCAGCACAATATGGGGCCTGTACTACGGATATTTCCAAAAAAATTCAGATTCAAATTTTCCCGCTCGCTATCCGACATACGTATTTCCAGCGGCAATGGCTATCTAGGGCGTGGCTTCGTAGTCGACCCGCCCTCCGCCGATCCCCCACCCGCTCACCCAAGCCACACGCTGCACCAATCAAAGTGTGACTACAGCCAAGATCACCACGTCGTTATTCAGTTCGATCGATCGATTCCAAGCCTGCTTCGACTCGTCGAGTTTTACAATCGTTTCCATCACGGCGTCAGTCAATGTGCCTAGTGGCCTAGTTTAGACTGACATCAGTGTTTTCCACCTGTGGCGTGTTCAGTCTTCAAGTTCTCGTGTGTTTGCCGTCGGTGTTGTGTTATGCAATGCAAGTGTAATGGCAGGGAAACAAAAGACTCTTTTCTCGTTCTTTAAAAGTGCTGTTCCGTCTACGGCGACGTGTTTGAGCCCAGGCCAAGATGCAGGCCTAGATCAAAGTGAGGTTACGGGACAGGTGCAACAACATGATGAGGTAGGGGTAGGCCTAGGCCTAGGGCTACAAGAATCATCAGTAGACTGCCGCCTAGTTCTTCCTAACCCTAGGCCTGCGACTGCGAGTGCGACTACGAGCGCATCGTCCGACTCTATTGAGAGTAAACAAACAAAAGATGGGAAAAGGCTATTTCAAGAAAAGTGGTGTGATGAATTAACATGGTTAAAGTTTGAAAATGGCATTGCAAAATGTTCATTAGGGCCTATGTTCAAAATATCCTGAGATTTCTGATAAGCATTCAAGAGTAGTTCAAGGCTTCAGTGGACCTTTTAAATTGGAAACTTTTAGATTGCACGGCAAATCAAGAACGCACAGGAGTTGTGTAGAAGCTAATATAGCAAAAATAACCCCAGAGTGCACTCCTTTTGCGACATGTAAAAAAAAATGGATGCAAAAATGTTTCTACATGCAGTAAATCATCGTGACAGGTAGGCCACCCACCCGCAAGACTGTGTTACATTATATTAGATTTGTCGACTCGATGGCGATGCATTGGTTGAACAATTAGGCCTAAGTGTTCTGGCTACTAGAAAATTTGGCTGGCTACTAACATTATGGTAAATTTTTGGAGGCCTGATTATGATTATTAGCCTATTATTATTAGCCCTACTATGCTTTTCCAGAGTTGGTACATCCCAACTGCAATTGTACCGGATTGGAATAGGTCGCTGGCCGAATAGGTTTTTGTAAAGTAAGCCTAAAAGATACTCGTCAAATTATCAATGGCATGGGAAATGTGGTTTGCAGAATAATTATTGTTGAAATTGGCTAGCCTGTATGTAGGCCTAGGCATATGCAATAATTCTCCTTTTTTTACACTTAGGTCGGTGTAGCCCTATGCTTGGCTAGCATTGTCTAGGCCCCTAAGCCAGCACAACCATGGACCCAGACATTGCCATCAAAGAAGAACGAGTTTGGTGTGAAGGTGATGAAGAAGCCTACAAGCTGTTTCCCAACCCCATCAACACCGAGGTTCCCGCCAGTGTCGACCACGCCGAGCTAGAGGTGAGTCTGTCAACCCCATCAACACCGAGGTTCCCGCCAGCGTAGACCACGCCGAGCTAGAGGTGAGTCTGTCAACCCCATCAACACGGAGGTTCCCGCCAGCGTAGCCCACGCGGAGCTAGAGGTGAGTCTGTCAACCCCGGGTCATTCCATTTAGATTCACCAGATTTAAAAAAAGTTGTTGCATCATGATTTTTAATTTTTTTCATATTTTGCATGTTGATACCTATATGTATTAAGATTTCAAATCCAAGTTTCTAGATTTTTTGGATGTAGGCCTACCGTTCACATATTTTAGGCATTTGAGTGTCGCCCCGCGTAGCGTTATTTGCTTTCGTAGGCTAGTAGCGGTAAATGAAATAGGTTGAGAACCGTTTGAGATATCAAAATGAAGTAAGACAATATTTCTTACTAAAATGACAATCTTTCATCAGACATCACTTCAATTTTGAACAACTTTAATTTTTCTTGCATTACGAGGCAGCCAATAATATTGACAACGCTTTTGGCTTTTTGGCTACTTTCAATAAATAGTTTATATGGAAGGGGTGACAACAACAAAATAATTTTTTGTGAGTAAAAACTATGAGTATATACCTTTAAGGTTGTAGAAAAAAAAATGTGTTGTTTTAACCCCTTATGCCTGAAAAAAAATTCTGAAAATGGAGCAAAATCAAAAAGTACCCCTTTGAGGGTAGTTTTTTTTGACAAAAGGGGTAGGTCCTAAAAAAATTTCAAAATAGCCATTAGTTGCTTGATCATATGAATTTTAATATATCAAAAATTTGTCATGTTGTTTTGCTTGGTTTTAAAGTTACAGATTTTACAAACTCTTAAAAAAATCGACTATTCGGAAGGTCTAGATCTTCATCCTTTGTTAGCTTTGACTATGTTTAATTTCTTACTGAGCCACTAAAAGATAGGGTGAAGGGGGATCACTAGGGGAAGGGTTTAACCAAGTTTGAACTTGTTGATGAGCAATTAACTATGATTGGGCAGAATGTGTTTGGGGAGGGGGGTGGGAGCGGGGAATAACCTGGACAGGATAAAACACAGCCAGATACAAAACAGTTACAAAGAGATGTTAGGTTCACTTGTTTGTGATTTAGAAAATGAAACCTGCATGCTACGTGAGTGCACAAACTGCCCTGGACCTGCAGAGCTTGAAGCACAATTAGATGCCGTAAAAGATGACGATGATAATTGGGACGAAAATATACAATACAAGCAATGGGTCACCACCGATCGACGAAAATATACAATTACAATGACTTTGTGAGTAAGTTAATACTAATAGATAAACTCACTGATCTGAAGAAGCATCATTTTGTTGCCACTAAACAGGCAGAATATATGAGTATCATAATATTCGTGTATCATTGCTGTGATCAGTTTTTGACTTGAACAATTTTAAATAATTATATATCTGATATAATTATATATTAGAGTCAAGATCTTTTGCACTAAATTGTTATCAAGATTTGAACACAAGAATGATGGTTGAACACAAGAATGAAGATTCGCGTTCGGTGGTTTCTTCCGCGAAAGATTGATTACTCCCTGATTTGCTGTTCCTGATTTTTGGCAAACCTCATATTCGTTTGAGTGGGATCGTCTAATAAATCAGTTTTTTTTCTTTTCGTTTTTTTTTATGTTTTTATTTTTTCTTCTTCTTTTTTCTTTTCTTTCTTTTTTTCTTTTTTTTCCTTTCCTTTTTTCTTTTTTCTTTTTTTCTTTTTCTTTTCTTTTCTTTTTTCTTTTCTTTTCATTCCCCACCCCCTTTTTATATATTCGATTCATTCATAAATTGCATTTAATATCCTTTTTATTTGTTATCAAATTTGTTGTTTATTTAATGCATTCTTGTAATATTCTATTTCAAATATTTACTTAAATGTAGTTCATTGTTGTGTCTGCATCTATGTAATTAGATTTATTTAGTTGTCCTCCTTTGTAAATCAGTTTTTATAACTGAATAGGATAGACGTTAAATAAATAAATAAATAAAAAAAAATAAAAAGAAACTGTAAATCCAGCTGAATGCATAATAAGTGGAGATTTCTCTGAAAATTTTACTTTTTGTGATGCAGGAAGAGATACAGAGTTTTCACTTGGTGAACAATCAAGCTACACTTCACCCATTTGTGATCTACTAGGACTACATAGGTAGATGAGGCAAAAAATTAGCTAACTTCAAAAAGTGTGTGCATTATGACAATAGTACTACTGCAGTGTATGCATTTTTTCAGAAAGTAGTTCTAGAATTTTTTAAATCTTTTGCTCCCGACGTAAAAAAAGTTATTTACTTTAGTGACGGTGCTGCAAGTCAGTATAAAAACAAACAAAAAAATCACCAACTTGTGCCATCACTTTGAGGATTTTAATTATTATGCTGAATGGCATTTTTTTGCCATACCGCATGGCAAAAGTCCATGCGATGGGATTGGTGGAACAGTTAAATGTCTTGTTACGAAAACAAGCCTACAAAGAACATTAGATAATCATATCAAGACTCCTAAAGAGATGTTCGAATTTTGTGATGAAAATGTCAAAGGGATTAAGTTTTTCTATGTAGCCTAACTTCAGAAACTATCGTAAAAGAAGAAAACCATCTAGCTCAACGTTATGACAATGCAGTTGGGGTGTCAAACCAAGATCTTGCCATTGTTTCAAACCAATTGATTTGAACTCAATGCAAGTATTCAAAACATAAAGCTCCGGGATTATGTTGCCTGTATCTATGATCACAAGTGGTGGTTAGGAACAGTTGCTGAATCTTCGGTGGAAAATACGGACTTCAAAATTGACTTTTTTCACCCATCAGAACCTAGTAGGCCAACTGTTTTCAAAATGTCAGATAAAGATTCAGTATGGGTGATTCTGCGCATTATTACCTTTGGAGTTGTCGACGGCAACGAGACGATCTCATAATACTGTATTAGTAATGCTCTTTGCATGGAGATAACTAGCATGCTATCAGAACACCAAACTTAAGGTCAAGGCCTTTCAAAAAGATTAATGATAATTAATGATTGATGATTAATGATGCTATTTTGATATTTTCACAATCATTAGAAAACTAAATCTACATTTTAACATATTCTACCGTTATTTTACGTTGTGTAAATCTAAGTGGTTTTTAGTACTTTTGTAAAATCTGTAACTTTTAAACCAATGAAAACAACATGACAAATTTTTGATATATTAAAATTCATATGATCAAGCAACTTATGGCTATTTTGAATTTTTTTTAGGACCTACCCCTTTTGTCGAAAAACTACCCTCAAAGGGGTACTTTTTGATTTTGCTCCATTTTCAGAATTTTTTTTCAGGCATAAGGGGTTAAAACAACACATTTTTTTTCTACAACCTTAAAGGTATGTACTCATAGTTTTTACTCACAAAAAATTATTTTGTTGTTGTCACCCCTTCCATATTAAACTATTTATTGAAAGTAGCCAAAAAGCCAAAAGCGTTGTCAATATTTGGCTGCCTCGTAATGCAAGGAAAATTAAAGTTGTTCAAAATTGAAGTGATGTTGATGAAAGATTGTCATTTTTGTAAGAAATATTGTCTTACTTCATTTTGATATCTCAAACGGTTCTCAACCTATTTCATTTACCGCTACTAGCTACAAAAGCAAATAACGCTACGCGGGGCGGCACTCAAATGCCTAAAATATGTGAACGGTTCATCCAAAAAATCTAGAAACTTGGATTTGAAATCTTAATACATATAGGTATCAACATGCAAAATTTGAAAAAAAATTAAAAATCATGATGCAACACTCATCTGGTGAATCTAAATGGAATGACCCCCCCATCAACACCGAGGTTCCCGCCAGTGTAGACCACGCTGAGTTAGAGGTGAGTCTGTCAACCCCATCAACACCGAGGTTCCCGCCAGCGTAGACCACGCCGAGTTAGAGGTGAGTCTGTCAACCCCATCAACACGAGGTTCGCCAGCGAGACACGCTGAGTTAAAGGTGAGTCTGTCAACCCCATCAATCAATCAATCAGAAAATGTTTATTCACAAGAAAATGCTTATTACATTGGTTACATGGCTTATTTATAACACAAGTTAATCAGTACAATAAAAGCTCATAGTTGAGGTCAAAATAATAAATAATGAATGATGAAACAAAATAATCTATGAGTGAAATGACAATAGTAATGAAATAAAATTCTATAATTGTATTATCATTTGAGAAGCCCACATAAGCATAATGCTCGTGTGTGGGCAATTACAGGACATATTAAATACATTGTTCATAATCAACAAGATGATGGCTAGAGTAATTTACTTTAGTTTAAATAGAGAAGAAAAAAGTATGTGCAAGGAAGCAAATGTGAATGGTTACCCTAATCCTTAATATTAATTTACATTTTCAAGCTACCCTGTACAGAACACCGAGGTTCCCGCCAGTGTAGACCACGCCGAGCTAGAGGTGAGTCTGTCAACCCCATCAACACCGAGGTTCCCGCCAGCGTAGACCACGCCGAGCTAGAGGTGAGTCTGTCAACCCCATCAACACCGAGGTTCCCGCCAGCGTAGACCACGCCGAGCTAGAGGTGAGTCTGTCAACCCCATCAACACCGAGGTTCCCGCCAGCGTAGACCACGCCGAGCTAGAGGTGAGTCTGTCAACCCCATCAACACCGAGGTTCCCGCCAGCGTAGACCACGCCGAGCTAGAGGTGAGTCTGTCAACCCCATCAACACCGAGGTTCCCGCCAGCGTAGACCACGCCGAGCTAGAGGTGAGTCTGTCAACCCCATCAACACCGAGGTTCCCGCCAGCGTAGACCACGCTGAGTTAGAGGTGAGTCTGTACTTAAAAGAGAAACTACGTAGAACAGGTAATTTGATGATTAAAAGGAAAATATTTGGACTACCGGTAAGCAATGTTCTTACTTCTTAATATTAGCCTATATTTAATATTTGCAAACATTTGGACACTGAAGTTTAACTTACCTTTCGAACATGTCGTACACGGACTTTCACCTAGTGCGGCAGTACTGAATTGGTTTAAGGGCAATTAATTGTTGCCGTTTTAGTTCGTTAGTAGCCATCGGACTGTGGCTGAAGTGGCCGACAAGGTGGCTTGCTGCGTTGATTGAGCGTACTATGACGTGATACAGGTTCCCCTCTTTCATGCCCATTGTGTCTGTAATATACAGTTGCAGTGAGTGCGCAGTGCAACCTATTTCGACACCTTCTTTTGAGTGGTTATCTGTCTTGTTGATATTCGTAGCGTTCATCATGTACGATAGCGGGGATTTTATCTCCTAATTTCCCATTTTCCAATACAATTTGTATGTTTGCGTTCAAGTATTCTGCAGTATACCTTTCAAACTATATCAGGGTGTCCAAGAAGACCATCATCTTAATTAAAAAGTCTTCTTTTACTGTCGATACAGTTACAACTAAAAATGCCTCGTTTGAGATGACGTCCAGCCGTCTGTTGTCAGGCTCTTCCTCATCAGCTTCTGGCCCTGTGAGTTATGTTGTGAACACCCTTTAAATGTTCAACTAATGATACCGCCGACTATTTCCACTGTAAACACTTTCCACACTTCCTGCACTTAATTTCACTGTCACTTTTTTATCAAAATAATTCCAAACAAATGATTTTTTGTGTGGCCGCGCTACGAGAAAACAACCAATAATGAAATAAAAACGATTGCAACAACGCGCCAGACTAAACTGAACGATGTGCAGACAGTCGTGGTCTTCGAACTAAGCAGATAGCTGGGTTGAGGGCGGGTGGGGGAGGGGGGAAGAAGCGACGTCTATTCTACCGGGCGGTTACTCCGGAAAGACCGCATCAGCGTTGCGCCTAAAAAACCTGCAGATTTAGCCTATAGGCTATACGATCTAAAAAAAAATACCCGGTTCCTATTTTTGGCTCAGGTATTTTCTGGACCCGGATACCCAATGTCATCCCTGGATTTAACTACTAACATAGGCCCTATCTCCTTTGATTAAGGCTATTCGGCCGACGTTTTTCTATTTTCCCAAAATATGCTACCAAGTCAAAATATAGTGATTGGCTTTGAAACCTGGCTCGAGTTGAAAATCAAAAGTATTTTTTTGAAATTTTTTCATCGAGCACACGGCACATATCGCCTCTTGTAAATAGTTCCATCTTCAATTCGCCCAAGCACACTATACAACGTAGGTAGTTGTGTTTTTGTAACATTCGTTTTCAACTGGTTTTCTAGAGTCTGACTGAGAGAAAAAGATTTTTGTTTTCAATTGTCTTTCCTGAGGATTTTTTCGTTTGGCGGTACAAATCGGTCAAAAAAAAGGTTGGTTATCGCTCACTTTACGATTGCATCTCGGCCTGCAGGGTTGGCTTGGTCACTTTGGTTTCAATTCCCCATCAAAATAAGTTATTTGACTCTAAATACAAATATTAAAAAAAAAAAAATCATTTGCTTATTCTACTTGTTTCAGACTACAAATGATAAATTAGACCATCCATCAGCGATGAACAGCCAGTATATTGATGAGGGCAGTATCGTGAAGCGCCCCTTACCACCGCCTACCGTATATGATCCTCTGCAGCAAGGCCCAGCATGGTTTACCACTCACCCGTGGGAAAAGGCATCGAATCCCGCGAGGCTTACCGTCAACTTACCTTCGGAGATTTCTTGTCAGTCACCGTCGTACAATTCTTACACAACCGGGCCACTCCTTCCAATTAAACAAGAGCCCAGCGATCCTCTTCACGAAGTGCCTACCAAAGATTTCATCAATGTTACTGTTCCCGATCCTGAAACGGACATATCATTTTGTCCGGAGACCATCCAGTTTGAGACAGACCCACTGAAGCTAGAGCAAAAACTATTTAAATTTGAATCACCTCCATGCAAGATTGAAGAAGCTTGTGAGAGTGACTTCCCTAATCCTCAAAATATACCCAGTGCAATTGCGGAACTGAAAACTCCTATAGCAGTATGTCCCACTGGTCTTGGGGCATTGGACATTGTGGGCATGCAGAGTAGGCCTACACATGTCAGTGCTAAGTCTCCTACGTGCAGATTCGAAAACAGTCTCCCTGCATCATCCCATCCTGATCTAGACATTTCTCTCTCTTACACATCCGTGCCACTGCTTCCGATTAAGCGAGAGTACAGCGATCCACTTCAAGAAGCACCTACCACAAATTTCAACAATGTTTATGTTCATGATCCAGAAATAGACAAATCATTTAGTCCAGAAAACTTCCAAATTCAGACAGACCCGCTGAAGCAAGAGCAAAAATGTTTCAAACTAGAATCACCTCCGTACAAGATTGAAGAAGCTTGTGAGAGTGACATGTCTAATCTTCAAACCACACTAGGTGCTGCTAGGCCTACCTATTTGTCTTCCAGGAGTGAAATGATAGCCTCGTCTCCCACTACCACTAGCCTTGAGGAATCAGCTCTACGGCAACAAGAAAGTACACATTTCTTTGCCGACACTAATGTGTGCAGGCTGGAAATGATCCCTGCATTATGCCAACATGATCTGCACATTCCTTTCTCTTTCTCTTCCGGGCCACTCCTTCCGATTAAGCAAGAGCCTAGCGATCCACTTCAAGAAGTACCTACTAAAGATGTAATCAATATTTTTGTTAATGATTCTCAAATGGACGAATCATTTAGTCTGGAAAACTTCCAAATTGAGACAGACCCACTGAAGCAAGAGCAAAAATGTTTCAAACTAGAATCACCTCCGGACAAGATTGAAGAATCTTGTGACAGTGGCATTTCTAACCTTCAAACCACACCCGGTGCTGCTACCTATTTGCCTTCCAGTAGTGAAATGATATCTCAGTCTCCCTCTAGCCTTGAGGAATCAGCCTTACAGCAACAAGAAAGTACACATATCTTAGCCGACACTACCGTGTGCAGTCTGGAAATGATTCCTGCATCGTTCCAACCTGATCTGGACATTCTCCTCTATCTTCCGGAAGTGGCTACCGTCACCCCTTGTGGTGAACAACAGTGTTTTGTTCAAACTAAACAAAGTGCCGCTGTGAAGTCATCTGTACACCCTATTGTAACATCCTTGTTACATCCACCAAGTCTACGTACATTATCTCAAGTTGTACAGCCTGAACTTTCCAACCTGTCGATGCGACTGTGTTATGTTCGTCTTGAAAGATCCTTGTCATATCTACCAAGTCTAAGTACATCATCTCAAGTTGTTCAGCCTGACCTGTCCAACCTGTCAATGCGAACTTGTTATGTTCGTCTTGAAAGATTAATCGTTGCGCCACATCAACGGGAGTTTATCGTTTCCTCGAACGTGATTCCGAGATTAGATGTTCCTGAGCAACGGTCACATGATCACACTAGCGGCAGAACATCGCCGACCTCAAAACCGAGCAACAGGAAACAGCAATCGCCCCCTGACAACAATCTTCCTCGTTCAAAAAGGACCAAGAAATGTAAGTCTGTCAAACAACCATCTCTTAGATTACAACATAGGGTTGCTGGAAATTGACGGTCTCACAGTTTGATACATCTAGTGTTACTGTAATTGTATTCGTATTTTCTTAATTTTCATTTGACACTGGTCATTCTCTCTTCAATAGGCCTACATGCTTAGGCCATAGGTGGTGCTTTTTTATTTATATTTTCATTTCATTTTTATTTCCCAAATAGGCCTAGGCCTATGTATCAATATATTTTGAATTACCTGTAATTCATAAAAATGTGCATGCTTGTAGAATGTTAAATGTTGTCAAGTCATGAGAGCAATTAAAGAAAAACTTCATATGGATGAAGGAAAGTTGCAAAGGTTTAAATAGTAATAAATGCAATTTAAGAAAGAATGAATGGTAAGAAGTAATTACCATGTCTTTCCACAATAGGCCTAGGTCAGTGGTTCTCAAAGTGTGGGGCGCGCCCCATAATGGTAACACGAAGCTTAGGCGGGTGGGGCGCTAAGATTGGCATCCACCTATTAAATATTCAAATTAAAATATAACAATTACGAAATTTAGAATGAAACGTAAAAATGGAAGTTTGCTTCAAAATAAGACAACCACACGTGTCTTAGGCTAGGCCTACAATAGGGAATATATACCAGTACGTGACTTAATTTAGATAATATTTTCATTCGTAAAATATAGCTGAAAGTTGCACCAAAATTGTAGCGGGTAAAACGGGCGCATAGGTCATAGGCTACAAAGGGTACCTATGGCCAATCAACCAATCACGTAACAAATAAGCATAAAACAAAAGAAAGTGACAACAATTGTTGTCATAGCAACACGAGCTGTTTAGCGACCATGCAGTAAATTTACATGTGTTATCTAGAAGGTGGTTGTTAATTTCATTCATACACCGTGGAATTAGAAGGCGGTTACTATTGTAAGCACATGCATGTGGCAACCAAAGAACTTAAATAAAAGAGCCTACCACTTACACTGCTAGTAGATAGCTTTTCTTATCTGAATTCATTGGCGACAACCTGGATTTTGATGTCACATGCCGTTTAAAATAATTCCGTACAACTTTGTACCAATGGTGTTGTTAAGTAGTTTTCTATAGGCCTGCTCCCAAGTCAATATCTCGAATTGGTCTATATATGTATAGGCCTACATATAGGCCAATATCAATAAATACCTTGTATCAAATTAAAATTTAGCCCTTGTCGCCCCACACCCCCCTGTAGTTACGCCACTGAAGACACAATGTCAGTGAAGCTATTATCTGGTTGGTTGCATCAACGTAGACTGCTATGTTTGATGACATTTAAGAGGGGACGCTGAGCTTGGCCCAACGCAAATGCGCGCACTCAGGTGTTAATGATTTCTGCTGAACGGTTGGTAATATCATTACCAAATTTTGTACGAATGTTAATGAAGTACTTTTATATTGATATCTGCAAATGGTTGGAGAAATTAAGCCTTAAAGATCCATTGCAAGACACAAGTTCAAATCGTGAAAAAATTAGAAATCCAAAACCTGGATTCCAATTATGGAAATTCCCACCAAACCGTTTATCTTACAATAAAACCAAATTAACTTGCGTGTTCACATTGATTTAAATGTTGGGTTCCATTATGCAAATTTGAGTTAAAAAAATCTCTTCACTTGGAATAAATTCCTGAAATTGACCAAAATTGAGTAAATTTTGGGGATTTCACTAAATTTTAATTCAAATCAATGAATTAATTTAGGAATACGCATAATGGATTTAACATAGATTTATTCTTTATAAACGTTAGTGTGAAATTTGATAATGGTGTTATACCTAAACAGTTTTACCAAAAAAATCCAGAAAGCTTAGCGCTTAAACTCGCCTCCGTTCTAGCCTCAGCATACCCTCTTAAGTTTAGAATTAGAGCAGCTTGCCCATCCTATCTGCTATCTGTTTCTCCACTGTGATCAGATCGCACCCTTTACCCTGCGCTTTGTAGATATTGATATTGATATTGATATTTATTAGCCATCTTTTTGCACTCATGTGCCAACACAAGTATACATGGTAGGCGAGTATTAGACGTTGTCATCAAGAGTGGTTGAATATAATACCTGGTTATAATAGTATAAATGTACAAATCATTCTACCAGTGTAAAGCGTCAATAACAAGATAAAACTAATTAGGATAGGCCTATCAGTATCTTGCAAGATATCACATTTCTAAGATAATGTAAAATACATACATTACAATGATTAAGTAGCCTACATGTACAAATAAGTTTCCCAATGTAAAACAAGTCAATAACAAGATAAAACTATAATAAGGGTATATAACCCAGTAGGCAATAGTCATACTCTTACAAGATATCACAGTTCTGAGCTAATTTAAAACACACATATTACAAATTACATAACTAACAAGTACAATACTAATACACACAACTAGTGATGTAAATTTTAATGAAAAGTCAAATTTGTGAAAACTTTGCTGAAAACTTTGCTAAAAAACTTTTCAAGCTGTAAAAAAGTTCATGTTTTAGTCGCTTATCACCGTCATTTCAACTTAAAATTTTGACAGCATGATGGTAGGCCATGATGGCCTACCATAAGTCATAGACTAGGAAAACGCTTAAGTCCCGCCGCGTTGTTGGATGAGCGTATATGGTGCATTGAGATGCCATGTGTTACGCGGATTTTCTGTTGTTCTGTGAAAAAATCATTACCAAGTCGAAGATCTTTTTTAATTATATTAAATTATATAAAAAATTAACTTATTTTTTATAATTAAATTAAATTAAAAAAAAAATAACTAAATTGTTTTAATTAATCGTAATTTTTTTTAAAAGAAAAAAATCGTAAAATTGCAATTTGTATAAGAAATAATTATTCGATTGCGCTCAAATTTAACACGAATATGGGTCATTCTCAAATAAAATGACCCTTGTGCTGTCCCACCTTAATATTATTTTTTTTTTAGATCAAGATATTGATTTGCATCAATTTTGGTTGTACATCTTCAGAATACTTATAGTTTTTATTAGCTCCCTGATTTTTGCACTTCTATCTTGTAAGGTTGACCTTTCATTCCAAGTCGGGTATTGACAAAATGTGTTACAACCCATGTCCCTATCCTCAAATCCAGAAGTGTTTTTCGTAAAATGTTTGACTTTAAGACTAAAATTTATTTAGTCTCTAGATTGGAATTAATGCAGAAATAACAGTTAATAACTATGTGTTAGTGACTTTTTTTTAACAATTTACATTTTCAAACAATAACTACCGGTAGTGAAAAGTGTTTGTCCCTAATGTGGCAATCATAATAATGTCATGACTGTTACCATTGTAAAAGAGTTTAAATAATTTTTTAAGAAGGCAGTGGATCAATCTAGAAGAAGAAGAAGAACAGCTCCTGACATGGCATCATGGAAGTTTGGTTTGTTTTGACATGAGAACTCTTAAAATTGAAAAGTAAACATTTTAACGGTGAGTATTTTAATTCAATGTCATGAATGTTACCAAGATAAAACAATTTAATTTGTATTTAATATTTTATTTAACAATTGAGTTAAGTTACAATCAAGTTCCAGCTCATAGCAAAAAATAACCCTACTTTTCAAATGGGATTGTTAACAGCTAATGAATTGATGAAGTTGAAATGTCATGCATGTTACTGTCAGGTATGTTACTTCAAAAAGTAACATTACCAAGGGCATCGTGGATTACTGCATTAATTTCCTGCAACTGTAGATGTGTTTTGAAGGGAGAGGTTGTAATTCATTGCCATACTCAAAAGTAACAAAACACTTGTTTTTATTGATTTTCAGTGATCACTTGTCAAGAATGTTACTTTTTGTCAAGACCGTTACCCGTAGTGTCTCTTTACTTTAAACTCAACACAAACTTGTTGGATTAGATGGATTTTATCTTTAGGTTGACTGATTTGTACACTAACAAGCAACATGATCTTAGAAAAAATTATTACTGTTAGAAAAGTAACTTTTTTGTCAAGACTGTTACTTTTGTCAACACCGTTACCCAAGCTAATTATTAAATTAAGTCTTATTTAAGTTTAAAATAACTGAATCACATTTTTAATCTTATTTATAATATGAATACTTCATTGCTAACAGTGATCTTGATAAAATTTGATATGCCATTTGTCCATTATTAGTAAGTTAATTACCAGGTTTGAAATTTGAGTAACATTCTTGACATTTTGGTATTATAAAAAGTGATTAAAATAAAAATGTATATTTTATTGAATGTATTAGTTTTGTGTGATAATGTAACTAAAACTATTGTGCACATGAATATAGATTTAATAAATAACTTCTTACATCAATTGTCACTTTTATGTCCGGTAACAGTCATGCCATTTTCGTACACTTGGATTGATGAAAATGCTTGTATGTAAAAAATTTTTGTTTTTTTAGATAAACCCTTTTAGGGCTGTAAGAACAAATTATTGGATAATGTATTGTTAAAGGAGGCATCCAATTTTATGTTATAATTTTTCTTGCAAGCATTTTTTTCAATATGGTCATTACGTTTGAGAATGACCCATATATTAATTCATGAAATTAAGGTTCTGTAAAAAAATCATTACAATAGGATAAAGCATGTAGGTGTTATAAGTCAAAGAATTGTTTTTAAAAAGAAAAAAAACATAAAATTTTGATTTTCATGAGAAATAATTTTTCGATTACGCTCAAATTTCACACGAATATCTTAATTCATAAAATTAAGGTTCTGTGAAAAAATCATTACAATCGGATAAAGCATGTAGGTGTTATAAGTCGAAGAAATTTTTTAAAAATCGAAAAAAATCGTAAAATTGCGTTTTTTATGTGAAAAAATTTCCCGATTGCGCTCAAAAACGTGGCAGTTCTAAGTTCAGAGATTTCGAAGGTCTCCATAAAATTTCATTGCAATCGGAGTATCGGTTTAGCCGGAATCGTGTTAACAAACACACAAAAATACAGAAAGAAAGAAAAAAAAACATTCCGGATTTTTTTCTCCAGTGTAGTGAAATGGAATCTTCGCTCGCTCGCTACGCTCGCTATGCTCATCCAATTATAATTTGTTATGCCCTTTACCTCTAAATCAGGAGAAAATACCATCATAGCATAGTTGTTAGGACGAGGAGAATTAATTGCAGGACATTTCATTGATGTATTACAAAATTTCTGTTGACTGTTGATAATTGCTTTAGTTTGAACTTTTTATTATGAAATAGATTCGGCCCTAGGCCTACAAAAGTAGCCAATGCCTAGGCCAGACCTACTTTTTAAAAAATGCATCTAGGCCTACAATGTCTAATGTTATGTAGCTTAACAGTATACAAATCCATTTACTAATTAGGAAGCTTCGCAAACGCTTTTTCAGGCGCGTTGTTGGATGAGCGTAATTTTTTTTAAAAAAAAGAGAAAAATTGTGATTTTTATGAGAAATAGTTTTTCGATTACGCTCAAATTTCACACGAATATATAAATTTATAAAATTGCTCAGTAAAAAAATCATTAAAATCGAATAAAGCATGTCAGTGTAACTAGTCAAAGAAATTTAAAAAATCGTAAAATTGCGATTATCATGAGAAATAATTTTTCGATTCTGCTCAAATTCCACACGAAAATTCACAAAATTAAGGTTCTGTAAAAAAATCATTACAATCGGATAAAGCATGTAGGTGTTATAAGTAGGCCTACAAGAATTTTTAAAAAATCGAAAAAAATCGTAAGTTGCGATTTTCATGAAAAATAATTTTTTGATTACGCTCAAATTTCACACGAATATATTAATTCATAAAATAAAGGTTCTGTGAAAAAATCATTACAATCAAATAAATAATGTAGATGTTATAAGTCGAAGAAATTTTTTAAAAATCAAAATAAATCGTAAAATTGCGATTTTTATGAGAAATAATTTTTCGATTGCGCTCAAAAAGGTGGCAGTTCTAAGTTCAGAGATTTCGAAGGCCTCCATAAAATTTCTTTGCAATTGGAGTAACGGTTTAGCCGGAATCGTGTTAACAGACACACAAAAAAATAAAATTTTAATAAAATAAATTTAAAAAAATAAAAAAAACATTCCGGGTTTCTTTCTCCAGTGTAGTGAAATGGATTCTTCGCTTCGCTCATCCAATTAGTAATTATTAATTAATCAGTACATAGTTTTATTTCATAATACATTTCAAAACTCGAAATTTAGTGTCTTATAACTAAGTGGCAATATTTCCAGTACCGTTATTACTTTGGCTTTAAAGCAATTCCGAATCGTATTCCAAGACCTGTAGATCTGTAGCAACTAGGTACATTATTACCAACTTTTTAACAACTTTTCAAAAATTTGAAACTTTTCACAAGCTTGGTGAAAAGTTTGCATGAAAGTGAAAACTTTTCAAACTTTTCATTGCAAACTTTTCGCCTTTACATCACTACACACAACTCACATGGAAGAAAGTCCACAGATCAATGACTAAAATACTCTGCAAGAGAGTAAAACTCTTTTTCCAGCAGCCAGATTTTGACCTATTTTTAAAACTACTTTCACCTAATCTGCCTTTTATATTATTTGGTAAATGATTAAAAATTTTCCTTCCCGCTTGGATAGGGTCACTATCTGCTAGCCTAAGCCTAGTTTGGTCCTGGTGGAGATTGTCTTTAAGTCTAGTGATCTTCGGTACGCTATTTATAGTTGTGTGATTCAACTTCAAACAAACCTCGTAGCTGTAAATCTATAAGATGTAGTTGGTTTGTAAGACAAGTGGCAGTGACGGATACAGGCGTGGGGAGTGGGTACCATGCGGGCCTCAGAGACCAATTATGTACCTATTTAAATGTCATTTTGATTAGTAAACGTGTTTTTAAGATTCTTAAAGTTTATTTATTCATTTCTTAACACTCGGATACAGTATTGCTGCCGTTTTACATTCAGGTATACTAAAATAATTTTAAAACATAAAACATATTAAAAAAATGCCCTACAACATAAACATGAAGATAGGCCTAATATTTTTTCTTTCAATATACATTTCAAAGAAATCTGAAGATAGGCCTAGTCATGACAAAACCCTTGTCAATTATATTAATTTACACCCATTGTAACTTGGCCCAAATTAAGTTTTCATTAGCGCTGTGTCGAGTTAATAACTTACAGTTATAAAATCTTACTTTGTAGAGCAACGGAAAACGTGACGATACCCATGCATGCTACTTAGGGTAATACATATATACAAATTTGTCAAATATTAATTTTCAAGCGGCTGATGTGTTTAACCAGGCCCTTACTCTTGCCATGACACCTGAACAAGTAAATGAATATGACCACAACTAATTGGCTGGTGAACGATGAATTCCTATATGTAACTGTTGCTTCCAACGATAAGCGGCCCTGCGTCCTCAACTTAGCCCGAGAATTATCACCACTATTATCAGTGTTGGGTAGGAACGGAAACTAAACACTTCCTTTGTTGTTGTTCCATTTGTAAGGAACTATGGAATGCCATAGTTGAAAGAGACATAGGCCTATCTTAGTTACTTACAAAATGAGGGTAGAGATGGAGGGGGCACATGTGGACAATTTTTTTCAAAGCCCCTACGATACAGAGTTTGTTGATCATCTAAATACAATTTTTACAAATGGTGATTCATAGGCCTAATTAAAAGTTTCCTAAGTAGTATTACTTTTACAAAACAACGGACATAGTTCATCAATTATTATGCAGGTCTACATCTACCAAAACTATTTTTTTAAATCATTTTTCGGTTGAACGATACGCCCAATATAGACGATTATAGTGAAATTTATGACCTATACCCGGCACAGAATCCAGCTCATAATTTTTTAGTTGGAAGGCTCATTTTTTATTTTTTTTTAACACATACCAGGTCTACAAACTAACATTTGGAAAAATGCTCTCGATAATACCTTGCACGGTACGATTTTTCCTTCCCCCGGTACATAGTCTGTAGCTATTTGTTAAGTACTCGGCAAAATGTGTGTAAATTAGAAGGTGTACAGAAGAAAGCCGCTATAATGATTTGAGTTAAGACTAGTTTTGACCCCGGAGCTACTTCACGCCGCAATCTAAGTACGATTCCTTTAGTTAAAAATTTTTGTAAGCAAGCTGATGTTAAGTTGTTGATAGGTATGCTTGCCCTGGTGATTAAGCATTTGGAAAATGTTAAACAGTTATGGACATTAATTAAAAATATCAATTTGAGAAGTTGTTGAACCAAGATGATGGCAAAGAGAGCTAATCATAATAGGAAAATAGTTCCAATACTAGTTAGTAATTTCATGCAAAATACTTTGGTTGGGTTAAAGAAACCTGTTGCAGAAAATGTGTATAGTATTTTGTAGAAAATCTCTAGCTGTGTGTCTTTGTTCCAGATAAATTGCTGTTGTCATCCGTTCACAGCCGTCATACCGGGCATAAGTTTGAAGCTTCAACAAAGGACTGTTCTGAAGAACTGACGTTCAATTCAAGTAACACTTCGAACCCCGGTGGTAGTTCCCGCGTGAAGCAGCACTTGCGCCCCCACTCCTCGGTGGAGCCGCGTGAGGAGAGCTTCACCGATCCTCCCAGTCTTGCAAGACGCGAGGAACAACACGGCCACGTTAAGATATTTAGATGTAAGATTTGTGATGAGGTATTCAGTGACCTCAGTCTCCTACTGACGCACAAGAGATCGCACGAAGAAGATACTAGATATAGTTGTGATGCATGTGAAGCGAAGTTTCCCACAAGGTATCGTCTAAACGTTCACATCAGGTCGCACACAAAAAGAAACTCCATGTCTGTGATGTAGACCTATGCACAGCCAGTTTTTCTGATAAATCTAGCTTTCTTGCACACCAAAAAGAACATATCGGTGGCAAGCGAATTTCTTGTGGTTTATGTGAAAAAAGTTCTTTGATATGTATAGCCTTACCAAACACAAAAAAACACATACGGTCAAAAAGCAATTCTCTTGTTCTGTTTGTGACAAATCGTTTTCTTGGAGCAGTCACCTTACCAGACACAAGAGAACACACACGGGCGAGAAGCCATTCTCTTGTTCTGTATGTGAAAAAACGTTTACTCATAGCAGTCACCTTACCATACACAAGAGGACACACACAGGCGAGAAGCCATTTTCTTGTTCTCTATGTAAAAGAAAGTTTTCTCGGAGTAATAGCCTTACCACACACAAGAGAACACACAGCACAGGTGAGAAGTGATTCTCTGTTCTGTTTGGGAAAAGTCGTTTTCTCATAGCAGTCACCTTACCAGACACAAGAGAACACACACGGGTGAGAAGCCATTCTCCTGTCATGTATGTGAAAAACGTTTTCTCATACGAACCTTACCGTACCGAATTAAAGGCTCTGGT
This sequence comes from Sweltsa coloradensis, assembly GCA_024449915.1. Lineage (NCBI taxonomy): Eukaryota > Metazoa > Arthropoda > Insecta > Plecoptera > Chloroperlidae > Sweltsa > Sweltsa coloradensis. Next base: position 8,466 of record JAMZAV010000406.1, on the reverse strand, counting down.
CGACCGGTCCAGTCTGCTCTCCTCTCTCTTGCCTCGCGTTCAGTAATTCGCTGGCAGTCAAGGAGTTTACGTTGTCATCTAAGCGGGTGGAGTTTATGCACTCACTCGTAACTGTTACGTTGCGTAACGCGCTGCATTTTAAACTTTATATTATGATGCCAGCGTTACACGAAAATAAATCATTGAACATAGTGCAAGTTACAACGTTTTGGTTGGTATGATCAACCTTGAGGCCACTTTTTTGGTTGTCTAAACAAAGATCGCCGCTTTCCTGGAAGACAACCCTGCAGACCACTATTTCAACTGATCACGCTTGGTTACGACTTACAAGAGGGGGTAGGGAAATACATCGCGGCAAGCCATTAAAAATGATAAAACTATGCATTGTTTTGCCTGTTTGAATTGACAAACACATCATTCTTCACTATTTATGCATCTATTCCAACATTTTGGGCAGCGGCTTATAAGCGTTGACAAAGAGTTTTCAAAAATGGCACCCTGAAAACTAGAGTGCGGCTTATTTGCGGGGGCGGCTTATAAGCGTGTAAATACGGTAAACATTATTTATAATAAATCATGGAAGTACTCTTTTAACCAATCCCCTTTAGTGACCAGTCTATTAGTGGTCTCGAGTTTATATATTGTTTTGCATCAGTCCTAGCTGTATACATGCTACTAAACCGTACACTAGCACACTATTTCCTTGACCATGAAATGAAGCTATTCCTCTCTCTCTCTCTCTATGTAACTCTATTGTTATTATATCCTTTGATACGAACAATTTAATCGTAAAATGTAACTACTGTAATTCGACTTTCGGCCTCGGGTGTAATTCAAAATGAATCAAGTTCAAAAATGGCAAGGCATCATTATGTGATTACTGTCCTACTCTTAAACATTTGAGTGGTCAATGTGAGGGTGCGGCCAAGTCTCGATGGTTGTCTGTAATTGAGTAAATTTGGTATCTTTGTCTTGTTACTTTGTAGCCAGCACATTTTGCAATTTTTTAAATACCTGTTTGGCATGATATCTCCAGTGTCCAGTATGAAAGTCATAGCTTTGACCTTGCCACGTTGAGGTCTTCAGTTCATTTAGTTGTCATAAAGGGGCATCGACTCTGCCGATTGAATCCATCTTGACCATCTGGTACTCGTCGTCCATCTCGGCAGTCTTGGAGTTGTCGCTAGTTGGTTCATTGTTTGGATCGTAGTATTTCTCAACCTCTTTTATCTCTTTCTTCTTCATGCGACACATCTTGATGAAATGTCTCTTCTAATTCGTATGGCTTGAGCAGACTTGCCGATATCAGATTTAGATTCAGATGTGCTTTTATTCTCAAATACAAGTTTGTTACATATTTATGGTAGACATTTATTACATATTCATTTGAGAAGCATGCAAAGTCTAGGTAGACTTGAGTGTTGGCCATTATCTCTTAAAAGTAAAAATAGAATGTTTTGGTTGCAAGATGACGGAGTATGTACACGAGAGATTTATTTTAGTATATCCGACATAAACTTACCTTTTAGATGTGGTGACATTTTATTATAGGGAGTGTTTAGTGAGCTGGAGACTACGTTTTAAAATATAATATAATTAAATAATTACGTACTTTAAAGCTATGTTGTAGGACAATTTACACTTGCTGAGTAAATGCTTGTAGCCAACTGTGCATTACGTGGAAATAATCAACATTTTTTAATACTTAAATGTAATATAATAAATCATGCAGATTTCAATTGTGGTATAATACACTATAATGAAATGATGATGAAATGAGTTCTTCTCTAACGGTCGGTGACCAAGGCCACGTTGACCAAAATATTCAACATTGTATATCTGTTTTGTAAATATTTGTGTTGACCAGCGACTTTCTCGCAGCTGCCCATCTCGTTTAAGGTAAACTGGTGGTCCCCTTTCTTCTTTCTTAAATCACACACACCGTAATGAAATTAATTCTAATATGAAATAAAATAAATAAAAAATCCTACGTTTTAATGTCATAAAAATATTGTTCTGTTTTGTACCCAAGTTGACTAGGTTGTATGGTTATATTTTGTAAGTATATTATTAATTCTTAAATTAAAATTTATGTAACAAATTCAACAGCACTCCTGACCCTGACATGCGTACAAGGCAACAACAACAATAAGCAATAAATCATAAAAACAAAGTCTATACACAGCAAAGAAGTTTGCCACTAGCGACCAATATCTATGTGAGCCAAATCCCCCTAGGTCATGGCCCATAAAGATAGTCCCAATGTTATTGATTTAAATTTTTGTCAATGTGACCTTGCTTAAAAATTACCTAGGGCTCCCATATTTATTCTTGTGCTAATAACATAACTATTTACCATGTTTTTTTTGTGGCTTTTAGCTGTATACCCGGTTATTATTGTTGTATTTATATTGTCTATTATACAATTTATTTGTAGATTATACCATACTAAACAGGAGAAAAGAGTTGCTTATTCCCGAAACCTTCCTTTGCAAAGCAGTGCCAACATTTAGAAAATAGAGACTATGAAATAATAAGTTACTTAATAATATGGACAACCTCAGTACTTATTGGATGAGCGAAGCAAAGACTTCAATTTCACCGACCCCCCAAAAAAGTTTTAGCTCGGTTTTTTTTTTTTTTTTTTTTTTTTTTCCTGTCTGTTCGCCTCTCTACCGGGCAAACGCATATGCGATCTTGATGAAAATTTGAGGGGACCTTTCGAAATCTCTGAAACTTAGACTTGCTACGTTTTTGGGTACAATCGAAGAAAATTCTCATGAATATGGTACTTTTACGATTTTTTTCGATTTTTAAGTGCGATATTTTTCGTGACTTTTGGGCCGATTCTGACCAAACGGGTGGGGCTACAACGTTCATATTCCACATGCACATTAAGGTAATGGTGATGTATTGACGTTTGAAAGAAAAAGTTGAAAAAGTTAGCCAGAATCTATAGAAATAAAGGTTTTAATTTGAGTTTTTTGAGGTGTTAAATATTAAAACCTTTATTTCTATAGATTCTGGCTATTTTTTCAACTTTTTCTTTTAAAAGTCAATAGTACATCATCCTTGCCTTAATGTCCATGTGAAATATGAACGTTGTAGCCCCACCCGTTTGGTCAGAATCCGCCCAAATAGCACGAAAATATAGATTTTAGATCTTTCTCACAGCCTTGTATAGAAATTGAGAATTTGTTGAGAATGGAGAGACTTTGCTAAAATGGCCGCCGTGATCAACTAATAACAGTGAAATTAGTCTGTGAGTAATATTGTGTTCACCGATGCAATTGTTAATTTTGCAAAGTGGTAATTGATAATAAATTGTTGATATTGAATTTTTACACATTTATTTCTAATTTGTAGTTGTTTTCCATTGATTTTATTGGGAAAAAAAGTGTGGTTGAAAGTTGGACCCGCTTAGCGACAAGAGTTCCCGCATCTCTAGCTAGATCACCCAACTTAATTACTTTCTAATGTCCTATTTAGTGTCCCTCATAGGGGACGCTGGGTCTAAGGAGGATTTATACTCAATTGAATATTTCCAGAAATCTACTGTCTGCTGCTTATAGTCCGCAAAAACTTCACATGCCTCATAGTCATTTTATGATTTATTGACAGCAAAAAGTGAATAAGTTAGTGAGTTTTTGCTGGTTATTATGTAGGGCTGAATATTGAATGCTGAAGGCCTACCAACATTGGCAGCTGGCACAAACACCTTGCCAGAAGCTGATATCGAAGATGGAAGATGGAACTAAGTGAAAAACTGTGCAAAGGTGACATAAAAAATAATTAAATGTGATCTTATGACAAAAATGAATAGCTACATCATTCAGGCAATAATTATAGTTTGCAAAAAATGATTAAGAGCAATGAAAAACAAATCTAAAAAAAACATTATTCATAACCTTAAATGTAATAAACACAAAAAAGTTTTGATTAAATATGTATTTTTCATACTAAAATACACCTTTATCATTTATCTCAAAACAACCAAAATGTTACTTATTGAGTTTTTGTTTTTCGCCCACGTTATTGTACTTTTAGTTGTAAAATATTTGTACCACAAACGACAACTAGCCTTCCTGTCAGAGTTGGGTACTTGACGTATTTGGTTTGACCCAACTTTTCCATTTTTTTTTTTTTTTTTTTTTTTTACTCTACCTACAAAACCTTTAAAGTCGCTATTTAAAACAGAAAATGACTTTAAATGGAAAAGTACTTTCGTTTAAAATAGCAACGTTATAGGTTTTGAAGTTTTTTTTGTTACTGTTTACACCAAAAACGTGATGATTCTATTTTAGATTTTTGGTGCTGGAATGTAATAAAATAGTACACAATGAGTTGTTCTTGACTTATTTCACCAATGGTGAGTGTTTATGTTGATTTTAGTTGAAAAACACGGTATTGAAAAGTTGGGTCACACCAACTACGTAAGTACCCAGAGTTGAATAAAAATCTTCTTATCTTATAATCAAGTAAGAACATCGGAAGTGGTTTTATAAACTCAGTTCGTTCTTGTTAGTTCACAATTCCCCGGTCAACATGAAGTGAATAGTATATTTGAAAGTTTGTACGTACCGCGTTAATAATCTTAAGTGATTTAGATGGCTGTGGGTAGAGATCAAAGTGTGTGTATCCCACTGGCTGTGGGACCACGTTGAAGTTAGCAGGCGCATCCTCAGTCGCGGACATGGTGGTATATATCTTTAGGTGATTTCACTGCCAGAATTCTGTGGTCGCTTAATGCACGCAGTGCAGGCGGTCGCCGACAGAATGCGCGACGTGTCAGGTGGTAGTCACGTGACATAGAACTTACAAGATGGCGGCCTTAGGGACCAATCAGATGGCTCGAATTCGGAAATTCGAATGTTCCGCCTACGGATCTGAATGCACGGCCTTCAATAAAGTGTTCAACACACCGCCATCTCTCGAGGTATTAGAGTCGAATAAAGAAGTTTGGAAAAACTTCTTATCGATTCTCTTCTCGTCACGTGACTACCACCTGACACGTCGCGATCCTGGCGGATTCCGTCTGAACTGCGTGCATTAAGCGACCACAAAAATAGCATTCTGGATACGCAAGTGAAATCACCTAAAGATATATACCACCATGGTCGCGGACACATTCCAAATGCACCGCTACGCAGGGATCCAACCATGGGAAAAAATCCCCAAACTGTAAAAGTTCTAATTACAGTGTTGCGTGTTTGTGGTATGCCGGGCATGCTTTATATGAGTTATTAGAACATAATTTTGGACCAAAATAGAAAGTCCACGAAAAACTGAGAGTAAATAACGAAATAAACTATTTATTTAAATAAACTTAACTAAGGCACGATACAGATACAAATATTTTTAGTATGGCTATTAGGGATAATTAAAAAAAAAATAATAGGAATTGTTAAAATTCGAGTGAAGAAATTACGAATATTAAGCAATAATTAGTATTGCAAAATTAATTAATTTCACGTAAATTCTCTAAATAAATTAACTCACATGCAATAAACATGGAATTTGCATGCATTGCAGACCACATCAGGGGCCCTACATCTTCAAATTATGGCTGTATCTTAATAATAGCAAAGGGCTTTTAATCGATGTTAAAAGTAACACTGTTATTTTTTATCATTTTATTACTTTCATCATTTCGCTGTTAAACAGCGAAAGAACAAATACAAGTCATAATTAGAAGTTGCTAATATTTTACAACTAATTAATAAATTTACCCATATCTATGAACTGCACGAATGCAGATGGCATGAAAACTAGTTAAATGAGGCTGTCTCTAAATAATAGGTACAGCGAAATAAAAAATACAAGTCATAATTAGGAACTGCTAATTAATTAAAACTAATTAATAATTTAACCCATATCTATGAACTGCACGAATGCAGATGGCATGAAAACTAGTTATCAAGGGCTGTCTGAATATGAATATGAATAATGTCATTCAGTAGCGTTCCCGATTGAAATATTGAATCGGGAATGACGATTGCCAGCGAGGCGAAGATCTCGCGTTGAGTCTTGCTATTTTTATGTGTTGGACTTACTTGGCACCCCCGAGATTATCGGCAGCTGATGAAAAAAAGCAACGAGAACATCATGTTTGACTCCGACGTGTCAAACGGAAGTAGTTAGTGGCAATTATCATTATTAGTTAATTAGATGCCATCATTCCATAACATAGAAATTATGAGGTGTAATTGTGACGATCGTTGATTGGTTGATTATTTTCGACCGTCAAAAATGTATTTGAATAAGATAATCGATTACTTGATTGTCCGCAATTGAGATTATGCGTGACAATGCTAGTCATTCATTGACATTTAATATTGCGATGAAATCAATTTTCAGTCCACCATATTATTATGCACTACGACCTTAGTAATCGAGTGAAATATCGATTCTTCATTATCAAAGAAGTAACGGCAACTCAAACTCACAAGTAGACACATAACATCCGTGAGATTTCCGAAAGGGGTTGAAAGAATATTGCCGACTGTTCTATGCGAATGGCGCCGACTAGGTTTGCCCAGCCGGCCGTTCACCGCGTTAATCCTCCCATCATAAAATAGTGTCAGTGGTTTACAGAACAATTTGCGGGTTTTGGCTTTTGGCATTTCAACCCAAAGGTGCAGGCCACATGATGTGCTATCTTCGAAGGCATCAATCGCAATCAAAGGGTTGCCGAAACATCCTGTCATATGTAATTATGACTTGTATTTTTTATTTCGCTGTACCTATTATTTAGAGACCGCTACAGTCAACTAGATGTCATGCCATCTGCATTCGTGCAGTTCATAGATATGGGTTAAATTATTTAATTAGTTTTAATTAATTAGCAGTTCCTAATTATGACTTGTATTTTTTATTTCGCTGTACCTATTATTAGAGAAGCTAGTTAACTGTTTCATGCCATCTGCATTCGTGCAGTTCATAGATATGGGTAAAAAAATTAAAAAAAAAAAATTAGTTAGCAGTTCTTAATATGGCTTGTATTTTGCATTTCGGTGTTACTATTATTTAGACACAGCCTAACTTAACTGTTAACAACTAGATGTCATGCCATCTGCATTCGTGCACCAAATAGATATCGGTAAAAGTAATTAATTAGTTTTACTTAATTAGCAGGTCCTAATTATGATTCGTATTTTCATTTGCCACAATGAAATTAAAATACGTTATTTGCATGCAGCATTCCATCCATGATTAGGGTATTAACATTTAATCATTACTTTCTTATTTTGAGTCTGTTTTACTTCTTTTTTATTTGATTATACGATACTAGACAAGATAGTACTTGCACTCCAGACCGAGGTATAATACTGGAGCTAGGGCCTACATAATAATGAATTATATATTTTTACTTTAGTTTCTAATTGGATATGCTTTTTTTTTAGAATTGGAATCAATCTCATTACTACAATCCATGCCAAACACTTGGATGACTTGGATTGTACATATTTGTTATTCTACTTCATATTGAACGAAACGTTTGTGGATATTTTATTTTGTTCCGTTGGCTACTGCGCGACAATGATGCATCTTAGACCATCTATACCTTCGGGTAGACGGATAGCGCGGCACTATTCGTGAAGCCGACCTGCGGACAGTTCTAAGAACGAGGTGGTGGCAAAACATCGCGCGCGCTGCGTTTGACTGTATGCAAAGATACAGTAAAGAGCTGTAAAACAATGTGGATTTTCATTCCACGTGCAATATTTTACTGAATTTATTTTTCGTAATGTAGGAACACTATTTTACTTCAGATTATTATTGTGTTTATTTTACCAAATATATATTTCAAGTGAATATAGACCTGTGTACGCACATGGCCTCTCATGAACATAATATGCCTTATACTTCTGGTATATAATGGCTGTTGAAGGCGATTTGGTATTATTATATAAATAAAATACAGTATAATGTATAAAGTGATTGTTGTGTTATCATTTTTATAGCTCACTATAGTGCAAAATATCATTTCGTATTCATATGCATAATTATTGTTTTGAACTGTTTTTCACAAAAATTGTTATATTTGGATGGAAACATAGGCCTATTTCCTTTAAAAAAGTGCAGGCCAATATTCGTTCTACTATTATTTTGTATGCCCTCACCCTTTAAACAACAACAAAGTTATTTTGAGAATGGTGACATCTGATGTACCCCTCTCCCCCCCCCCACCCTATTCCTCAACAAACAACTTCACTTGCATAATAGGCACCTTATCAAAATCAAAATATTAATTAATTTAACATTTTAAGTGTTACAAAATTCTGTTCTATATTATACTATATTAGTCACTCAACGATAATACTATCACTACTTATTCAGCCATTCCCCCATGAACCCTATTTGCAAAGGTTCCATAATAATCATGTCATCTTGGGTTTTTGATAGATTTTTTATTTTTAATAGAGCACAATAGGTTTACAAAACTAAAAATTTTCACTTTTTTTT